>VWZZ01005504.1:297967-344747 GCA_013399095.1 Psophia crepitans
ACCGTTTGTAAATAAACTTAATGTAGGGCGATTAGTGGGGTACAGCTAACGCCTGCTCACGACGAAGGGAATTTCGTTCTCATGACGCGCCATCTCTCTTCATGGGAGTACCAAATTTGTCCAGGTGGACGGGCCACCTTCACTTAACCCGGAAAAGAAACATACATACCACATGTGTGTTTGATAAATTGCCAAAGCCCACCTGGGATTTAATCCTGGGAGGGACTTGTAGAAGCCCTTCTTGTTCTCCTTCAGATGTAACAGCAGAAAGATGACTGTGGAAGAGGATGCAGTACTTAAAGCCTTCTCCACTTTGGTCTCTACTGGTAAGGTCAGCCTTCAGGAACCACAAGTTCCTGATACCGGTGGGAAAGTCTGGAGCAAGAAAGACTTACCTCAGTGGCGGATGACCAGGTTAGGGAGCACTTAAACCAGCTGGGAATACATCAGACCATGGGATCTCATCAGATGCATTCCTGAGTGCAGAGGCAGCTGGCAGGTCTTGCTGTTAGCCCACTCTTGGTTATCTTTGAAAGGTTATGGTGGTCTGGGGGGTTCCTGAAGACTGGAAAAATACAGTTGATCTCACTGTAGGGTAGCTTACATTGGTTTTCTGCGTTTGCTTAGTTTTAATTGTGACAATTAATTTTCTATGAATATTTCTGAGAACAGGTGATTTGTGCAAACAAATAGAATTAGTAATTTTGATTTAAGTTAGCTATACTAGGCACGTGCTTTTTGTATTTACTTTCATTGTTTGGACATCATCTTGGTAAACTGTTTTTTTCTCCCATTAATCTCAATGGGAGAATTTGATTAAATTTTCACAGAATTTTTGTTAGAAATTTACCTATTCATGTGGTTTTTGTGAACGCCTAATTGTTACACTACTGTAGGGTGTGTGCGTAACACTAGCTTAAAAGAAGCATAAAGTCTGTTATGTGTATATTGGGCAGATATAGTGCAGGAAAATAGATGAAGTAGTATGAAATTAATTGTATAGAGGTTATAGTAAATGTCCCTTTAAATACTTGACTTTCCTGTAAATTCAGCAATGACCAATGTTGAATTTTACACACAAAACTTGCAGCTGATCTGCTGAATGATCTCTGTGCAATATAGACATCTTCTGAGTTTGTAATGTTTATTTGTCAGATAACTACACTTTTTGTTACATGTTGCCCAGAACTACTGAAGATCACTCAGCTGGAAGAGATGGAAAAATAGCCTTTTGTTTGTTTGGTTTTGTATGCTCATGCCTGGATTCGAATGCATCAACAAACCATAGTTCATATGAAGTGGCACACGCTATTTAGTGTACTCATTAATTCAGCAGATTTTGTGATTCTTATTCATTATCATATATACAAAGCATATTGACTATATACCTTTTATCCTCATATCCAATTAAAAATATTTAAAAGACTGAAACTTTTTTGGTTTTAAATGAGCATTTCTTGTGAGAAACACAAATGCATTGACTTCACATTCACAATAGGTGTCATCTTTTGTCATGAAGTGCTTTGAATCTTGTGTATATAAATCTATTTATGTGGAAAATCATGCTGTGTATTCACAGGCTATGAGAAGACAGATGATGTTTCAGAGAAAACTTCTTTAGCTGACCAAGAGGAACTGAGAACTATATTCATCAATCAGCCCCAGCTAACCAAATTCTGCAATAATCATGTCAGGTATTAACTGGTGGTTTTGTTAATACATATTGAATTCCAGAATGTTGCATAGCAAAAATGAAGGAAAAATTCTGTTTATTCCACTTCTGCCATTTCCTCTGGCCACTAGTTACAGGCTCAGACTCTAGATGAGGAATGAAGCAGAGCAACAACAGCAACTGAGCTCTTCCATTTACAGACTTGCCCTTCCAAATTTTTAAGAAGGGGTGAGAAAGGTCTAGGTGGGCAAGGGGTTGCCTTTGCAGCCACAGCGTCAGCATATCCCTGGAGTATGGATTTGTTCTTCAGCTTTCAATTCAGTTGAAGTTTAGTTCATCTTTTGCCGTTGAACATATTTCTGGTAGCTGGGTGCCAGTGTTGAAATGCCACCTTTAAATTGACTGTTTTATGCAAAGTTAAATGTTATTAACTTTAAAAGGCGTTAAAATATCCTTGCAGTTTTTTAACTTTCAAGTTTTTAACATGATTATTTTTACTGTTACTGTTTGAGGACCTTAGGTGGTAGTAGTCTGTTTTTAAACAATTGTTAGGCTGGCAAAGACCTGGGAGCTCAAACATTTTGTGATGATGGCTTAGCAGGATAAACTGTATTCTGTTCTTCCAGACTAGCAAAACTACACTAGTTTAAAAAAAAAAAAATAAAAATGAAGTTCCCATTCAGTGAAGAGTATGCGCTTTTATTCTTTTGACAGAATTTTGTCATTTTAATCGTGTCTTAAATGCACCGTTTACACTCAGTTTTTACATTTCTTGCATTGAATTCTGCAAACTCGTACTCAATGCAGAATTACACATTATACCTCTTTCCCCCAAGAACTTTGTCTGAACGTGGAGCCATCGTGCAGCATTACCTGCCCAGCATATGCCACAGTGCCCTCTGGGTGGTGGTACACAGCGTCTGCCCTGTACCTTCTCTTTGTGGTTTTGGTTTGTTGGCTTTTCTCCTCTCCTTGTTGCCTGAAAGTGAGCGGCAGCAGAGCTTGACTGCTTCCCACAGAGCAGGCGGAGGTGACAAGAGAACATGGATGGAAGGTAGCCACAGAGAGCTTTCCTGGGTCATAGAATCATAGAATGGTTAGATTTGGAAGGAACAACAAGGATCATCTAGTTCCAACCCCCCTGCCATGGACAGGGACACCTTCCACTAGACCAGATTGCCCAAAGCCCCATCCAACCTGGCCTTGAACACTTCCAGGGAGGGGACCTCCACAACTTCTCTGGGCAACCTGTTCCAGTGCCTCACCACCCTCACTATAAAGAACTTCTTCCTAATGTCTGATCTATATCTCCTCTCTTTTAGTTTAAACCCATTCTCCCTTGTCCTGTCACTCCCTGCCCTTGTAAACATCCCCTCTCCAGCTTTCCTGTAGGCCCCTTTAGGTACTGGAAGGCTGTAATAAGGTCTTCCCAGAGCCTTCTCTTCTCCAGGCTGAACAACTCCAGTTCCCTCAGCCTGTCCTCATAGGAGAGGTGCTCCATCCCTCTGATCAACTTTGTGTCCCTCCTGTGGACTTGCTCCAGCAGCTCCATGTCTTTACTGGGGACCCAGAGGTAGACACAGTATTCCAGGCAGGATCTCCCAAGAGTGGAATAGAGGGGCAGAATCACCTCCCTTGACCTGCTGCCCACGCTGTTTTTGATGCAGCCCAGGACACAGTTGGCTTTCTGGGCTGCCAGCACACACTACCGGCTCATGTTGAGCTTTTCATCAACCAGCACCCCCAAGTCCTTCTTGGGGCTGCTCTCGATCCATTCTCTGCCCGGCCTGTAGTTGTGCTTGGGTCAGCCGGTTCATGGGTGCCTGCAGGACTCTGTCAGTAGATGTCTTTCAGTTTCTCCTGTAGACAAAACAAATCTGTTTGCTAGCACAGAAATCACAAAAGGTTCTGTTTTGTTTGAAAGCTTCTATAACTGAGAGGGAAGAAATACATTGGAAGAATTTTTTGTACTGTAATAATAGTGTCTGTTTTTGTCTCTTTCTTCCAGCACTGCAAAGTACAACATAATCACATTCCTGCCAAGGTTCCTTTATTCCCAGTTCAGAAGAGCTGCTAATGCATTTTTTCTTTTTATTGCGTTACTTCAGGTAAGATCAACAATAAGATGCTAATGTTTGAAACCTGTTGAGAGAGCTTTTATACCATAGAAAGTGTTTTGCAGAGATGCTGAGGTTGGTGTACCATTTTTTCTGAGCTAGTTAGCCTCTCAGAATAGCTGTATTGTGTAGACATACCTTTAATAAATGTTTGGGTCTGTGGGTTTGTTTTTTTTATTCCTTGGAGATAACACAATACACATACAAGATTGTCTGTAAAACAGGTTAAGTATAGCTGAAGTACTGTAAGGTAAAACAGACTGTTATTACAGGAAAATTCCATTTAAAAATATCTGGCATACACAGAAAAACGTTACCTGCAGTTGGCGTTTCTCATAATGAAGGATACTGCCTAAAAACCTGAACTTTCTGAACTTTAATCCTGTAGTCTGTTTTGAGAAGCAGGAATTGCACCTGAGGAGAAGTGATTATTCTTAGACTGAAGCTGATCAGGATTGAAGGTTGAGCCTAGATGAAGAAAAACAGCAAGGGAGTCCAGTACTACAGCAGCTACCTCCCATATCCCAGCTGGTTAACTGTGCTGGTTAGGAATAAAGCAGACCTACCACCACTGTAGCTTCATTCAGTAAGTTTGTAAAGGTCTATCCCTGACACATCTTACTGAGACTTTTTTTGAAGAATTGCGTAACATTTTGCAGATACATCAGAATATTTTTATTTTGCAGAAGTTCAAGCTGATAAAAGTAGACTGTCAGTTTTTGCATAGTATTCTATGAATGCAGTAGCTGGTAATGAATGGAAATTGAACTGTGGGCAGGTGCTGTGATAATTACCATTGGATAGTTCTGTTTTCTAGTTAAACACAGATTTTATGCATAATTTCTAGTGCACGTTTTAGAATGTGTTGATTTGTTGTGGAGGTCACTGTGTTAGGAATTGATATACCAAACAAAAACTATTAAAATAATGCCACTTATACTGCCATGTGTACTTTTTTTCCTCCCTCACTTCAGACATTTCAGCAAGTGAAAGTTGATTCCCTGTGTTTATTCAGATTTCTTTGCGTCTACTCTGAGTGCTTGGAGCAGTTTCTTAGGCTACATCTACACAGGTAGCTTAGACTTTTCTAAGGGGGGGGAAATGTGAAGTTCAGGATTTCATTAGGCTGTCTGCCTGCAAACCTGTGGCTCCTAAATAAACAACCTTTGGACTCCGTGTGGCATCTCAGGCTGATCCAGTAGTCCAAGAGCATTTCTTGTGGTACCACTGTGCGTGTCATGCTAGCAGACGCAGAATGTGTTGGCATGACTCGGTGAGAGGCTGGCAGGTAGGTGTTTGGGCTGGAGGAAGTAGAGTGTGAGTACTTACTAGTCCACCAGCTCCTGTCAGACTATCAGTGAGACCACGGCAGCAGGAGTAAGAAATACAGGGTAATGGAACCAGGGTAAGGGCTGGTGCCCTTCTTACTGTCATATTTTGCCTGGAAAATAATCTGTTAATTGGAATGAAGGAGTTTGGGCATACATGTAGGGAGGCATGAAAGGGTAGGAATAGCTGGAGAAGTGATAGATCCCTTTCAGTTGTAGCCAACACATAGGCACTTGCCCAACAGTAACTTTCTGCCTGGTTTCCATTTAATTGCTTGGAAAATGTGGTTTAGAGTAACCTGGAAAAGAGATCTATATTGGTGTTACACCAAGAAACACAGCATATGTACATATAACATCCTGTTTTCTTTCAGAAGCACAGAGTGCTTGTAGCAAAAGGAAATACATATAATTCATGAATGTTTTATGGTAAATTGAAGACACCTCTAAACACATTGAGGTGGCACTTGTTAGTGTATTCTTCTTGCAAAGATCTCATTGTAGTCATGGGCTGCATTGCCTATTGTAAGTTTATTAAGGCAGTAATCCTCTCACCTAACAATGTTGCCGTTAGGAACCAGGAATTGTATTTTATGAATACGTATTTTAATTTAATTTGAAACACAAGAGAGGAAGGTGAATATTTTGCAGATGCTAAAACCTCTGAAAGTAACTCAGCTGAATTCTATGCTATTTAAAATGCAAATGTTTTATTGTATCAGCTTCTTTTGAATTGAAGACAATAACTCTGTCTTGGAAATAATCAGCACCATACCTAAAAAGTTAATCCAGTTGCATGGTCTGTATCTGCACAGAAAGTACTGCTTCTTGTTTTCAACATATGTTTTCAACTGGTAATGCTAACAATTTTTTTCTCTCTTTTTAATAGCAAATACCAGACGTATCACCAACAGGCCGTTACACAACATTGGTTCCTCTCTTATTTATTTTAGCTGTAGCTGCAGTGAAGGAGATAATAGAAGATATTGTAAGTATTTAATAGTAATATTTTGTAAATAGCCTTCTAATTTTTCATAGATTAACCAACAAAATTTTTGTGATATCATTCTCTAATATCATTTTTGCCTTCTGGATGCTTTTGAAAACTCCTATAGCTATATATGTCAGAAGATGTAATCTTTATAATATGGTGTTAGGATTTGAATGTGTTTTTACTATATATGCAAGTGACAATAACATAGTAAAACAATGACTGTTGTGTTTATGATATAGATTGTTTCTAGCCAAATAGTTCTCACTAATGAAGTATAAGCATGTTTTTTAAGTGTGAACTGGAACCAAAGACTCCACAGAACCCAGTCAAGTCCAGAATATTGCCAATTTTCTCAGACAAGGGCTCTGTTCAAGGAAGATTAGAAGCTACTGAATTTATCTCAGGTGGAATCTATTTTTAAACCAAATAAGCTTTAAGTATTTTTTGTTGGAAATTTTTTTTCTTCCTATATGAGCAGTAAGAGAGTCATTTACTCCCACTAATTATACTTGTGAGCTGGATTTAAGCTCTATGTGTTAGTAAGATAGTAGACTAATATTTTATAGAAAAATTGAGACCTTCTGGCATTAGTCACAGTGAAGAATGTAGGATTAAAAAAAAAAATGTTCCCAGAATCCTTTTTATTTTTACATCTTTATTTGTCCTGAAACTGGATGGATTTTTGTTTCACACTCAAATAATTCCTGGACCTTCCTAAAAAGTATTTTTTAACTTGCTACTGGAATTATAATGCAAGAGTTTTAGTATGTTTAGAATAGTAATCTTTGGTTTAGTACATTTTAGCTGAATGAGTACGGGTCACTGATGTACCATTTTTGAAGTTTTAAAAACAGGGGTTTTTTTCCTGTTGTCAAATCCAGGTCCATGTATCTGATGCATCTCTCTATTTTTGAAGTCACATGGATAAAATCCTTGGTTTTGCTCTTGTGACTTTGCAGGGTTTTGTAGACAGCAAGAGGAATAGGCCTTTTTCCGTTTTTCCCATTGCTCCAGCCCAGTGCAATTTACTGTTAGCCTTTCATATCTTGGCATAAAGTGTGCTCTGCTGATGCCTGATGGCCAGGAAGAGACATGGAACACTTGTCCTTGTTATGCAGGTGCCCCCACCTACGCCAAGCTTTCCTGGCCTCTCTCCAGTCAGTGTTTGTGGTACTTGGGGTTTTACTTTCTTCTTGCATTGAATGAAATCTTTAAAAGAGCTGGGATAGTGTCATGATTTGGCGGTGTACATTCTGATTTCTTCTTCTATTTTGTGGGTAGGGAAAGGAATTTCAGGCTCTTTTTCTCTTCATACAGAAGACGTTGGGGTTTTCCGAGTACCTTCCTGCCTACTCTTCACTGAAAGTGTGTGGTAGAACGTCTCTAATTTGCATAACATAGTTGAGTCTTTTATCTTTAGACGATGTCTCTTGTATCTGGAGAAGCAGTCTTGGTGATTTACCGAATCACTCTAGATGCCAAGAACTTCATTCTCTCTTGTTCTGTTTTAGTTCTGCAGATACGTTATGTGGAGGACAAGTTAGATACATCATAATATGGCAGAGTGCCTTGTCTACTAGAGAAATAGTGTTCCCAGATTTTGATATTGTGGGCTGTTCTCTTGATTTTCGAAAAGGGTTGGAGGTAGTATAGTCTTTCCCTGCACACAAATAGTAGGCTTCCTGAGAGCACCAGATTTATTGTGTTTGAGCGGAATTACAATATATGTGAAACATGATCAAGAGGAAGAGTGGTGAGCTGCAAAGAAGCTCTGAAATGGAGGGTGGCTGGGCACATGCTGCCTTTCCTGCTGACAGTCAACCGAATCTTCTCAGTTACCTCTGTAAATGGATGATAGGCAAGATATGTCATCACCTGGGTTGTGTAAAGCTCCTGGGCCATGGAGTTAAGTGGTCCTGAAAGAGACAATGATATTTCTGTTAAATGTCTTTTGTTCTATTTTGCATTTTTAGTATTTGCTGCCCAGAAGTCATCTTCTTAAAAGTCTTTGTTGCTTGCATTTTACATAAACAAAACTCCTTTTAAAAAAGCTATAAAATCAATTCATGTTTTCAGATATTTTTAACTATTCTGCTGTCAGTGCTTACAGACTTATGCCATCTGTCAGTGTCTAGGAAAATACAAAACTGAGGCTGCTGGTACTGTACAAAATGTCCTTTTTAAAATTATCTCATCCACTCACTTTTATGTTGTTTGTTTCTACCATTTGCTCTTTGCAACTTGAAGTGTACAGTTTGGCATGGGGGCGGAGACAACGAACAGGTTTAGGGCTTTTTGCTTATATCAGCTAAAAGAAATAAAGTTCACATTACCAAATATACTACAGAGGTACCTAAAAGCAATTCAAATACTATTTTTCTTTCTCTTAAGTTTACATTGCCTCAGCATGTAATTAATTCCTGCTGTAATTAGTCAAAACTGAATGAGATGAAGGAGATGATTGGGAGAATTTAGATGTTTATATGTGTATATGATGGTAACTTCATTAATTTCTCACTTGCAAAGCTGAGTTTCACAGACTATATAGTCCAAACAAAACAATTTGGTTTTGTAGTCAAAACAGGTAGGAAAATTAATGTTGCCTGCTGGTTATATTTGGCATATTTAGCTAACTCTGACAGCTGTACTTTTTTTTCCTGGGAAAGCTGACCGCTTGCTGAATAGTAAAATATTCAGTGTGTTCTCCCTTAACCTTTAATTTTCATTGTGTCTTAGTTTCTTTACATAATGAGATATCTAAGATCTCCAGCAATGGTGGTCTTCATAAAGCCTCATCATAAAATGAGATTAATTTGCTTTTGGATGGGAACCTTATAATTGATATCAATAAATATACTCATCAAAATAATATGTTCAGCTCAAGAACCGAATGCTTCATTTTCTGGAGTGAAATCGCAAGTAGCAGAAGATGTTCATGAATAATATCTTCTGCTAACAGCATGTGTTTTCCATCTATGCTTCAGAAGTGCTAGCAAAACTTATGACATGCGGTGCTAGATTGTCAGCCGTTTCCAACGATTTTCACTCATGTATAGCTCAGAAAGCAACTGATATTAGACTGTTACTTTTCAAGTTGGAGGAGACTCTTTCTGTGGGCAAATAAATACCTGTGTTGGTCAAGTTGTTATGTCTTCCCACTGATCAAAGATTACTTATCTGTGAAATCAGCCATCTTTTTGAAAGGAGAACCTGCTGATAATCTGTGAAAATAGAGTAAAAAACCCTAATACTTTAACTCAGTCTTTGCAAAGTGGTAAGGTAGCCTTTTAAGAGCTGCGAGCTCAGAGTCATACCACCATTTTATTAGAAGTATGTTTCTTAAGTAGCTTGACTTCTTTCAACTTGCAAGCTTGCTTCTGATTGTCTTTGTATTTCAAAGGCATGAATTTTGTAGCTCAATTCCAAAAGTTTACCTAAACCAGTTAATTCTATTTAAATTTTCCTGCTCAGGAAGAACTGAGTTCATTACTCTTACATACTGTGTTTAAACTAGTAATCTCCCAAGATTTTTCTTGTAGCTAGGAAGAGTTTGGTTATACCTTGAAAATACTGGTGATTAGTTGCTGCATCAAAAGATTTCTATCCAAAGGTTTCTCACAGCTATATTAAAACTGAGAGATGTTGTGGCCTCTGGCGGGTTGTTGATTTTTGTTTGTTTGTCTTCTTTTTTACTGTTGCTGAAGTCTACAGGCACTTAATGTGGAAGCGAAGTCGTATGTTTACACAGTTATTGATTGATTCAGATCTACACGAGACACTTGTATGAAGAATGGTTCCGTGATCTTTGCTCTGGTAGAATCATTTTCCAGTTGCAGGAGAGGGCAAAGCTATTGTACACAAATAGACCGCTTCCTTATATAAGGAATTTGTTTAGATAGCGATAGATAGAGAGGACCTTTTAGTACAACCTGATTAGCTTCAAACTGGGTGTGACTTCCCTGGTGATAGTAACTGTACAAGTAATCCATAGTCCTGTTTAAACTGATTTAAAAAACATTTTATTGAATTGATGAGCGGGAAGGGGTAATACATGTGTTTTTTATTGTAAGTGTGAAAGCTTTGTCATGTCAACAGAAGTCTTTAACCACTGTGCATTTTTAATCTAGAAAAGGCATAAAGCTGATAATGCGGTGAACAAGAAACAAACTCAAGGTAGGAAATTTTTATAGTCTGTTAATTGTGGGTTGGGGGGGTTGTTTTGGGATTTTTTTGCAAATGGTAGTAATGTAGTCTGAACTGCTAACTGAGTGGGAAATTGCTTATGCAGATCACTTCAAAATTTGGAGTCTGAACAGTTGAAGTAACAATTTGCTGTCACATTAGCTCCACAAAAATGAGTATGTTCTAGATTAAGTTTATGAGGTTCCTCAGAAACTTCAAAATTTACTCATTTAACACAGTTGGTGCCGTGGCTGTTAAAGGATCACCATCACCACTTTATTTAGTGGGGCTAGATTATGATGAAAAGTCTGTGCATTTCTAAGTACACAGATCATAATTCTGTTCAACCATCAAATCTTGAATAATTCGATTTTGGAAAACTCTGGAATTGGAAGGAAAAGTCATAAAACTTTCTATGCTGCTTCAAAATTGTGGATAAAAATTAATGGAGATTTTTTGTTTTGTTTGGATTTTTTTAATATTAAATCAATTTAATGTTTTGATTAGAGATAATGAAATACTTAACCAGTGTACCTAAACCAAATCTTTGGAATATGATTTTTATTTTTTAAAAAATATTTTAATAAGGAAAAGTAGTATTAAATCAGAGGGTTATTTTAGCTCAGAAAATGAGGGAGATGTTAGCTAATATGTCCTAAATACACTTGTCAGGTAGGATGTCCAAGTTGAAGTTCCTGCTTTGCTGCTCTTTAACTTTTCATGTTACCTGTTCTGAGGTAGGCCTCTCTATCAAATCTGATCCCATTTTTATTAACAGGAGGAGGAATGATTGTAACGTTAATTTGATTGCAGAAAGTATGAAAAATACCACAAAGAGCAGAAACTTCCATGGAATCTTATTTGACTAGATAATGAACATAACCTTAAGTTTTTTCAGAGAGGGATGTAGTCATTGACTAAAGACAATCATGATTGTTTAGCACTGCTAACCACTGGAAATATCTCTTACTTAAAAACATAAATTTACAGTTTATTGTAAAATTTATGGGGGACACGGGGAAGATAACTTAGGAAACTACTGAGCATGTAGCTCAGTATGGAGAGACTAGGACAGGGGGACAAATCTATTGACTGAAAACACTGTGAATAGAAACCTTCAGAGAACAGGCCCAGAGCAACGGATAACGTCATATCTACACGTAAAAAACAAAGGAAAGCTTAGTGTAGACGTTAAAAATTCTTGTTTTACTGTCTTTCCTGCCACTTCTCCTTGATTACCTCCCATTAGGGTCTTTGGTGACTCTTCCTAAAATTCCTGAATGTTCCATGCATGTAAAAGACCGGCTTCGAAATTGGAAGTGTAATGAAGATACATAAAATATTGCTAGCATTGAGAAAGAGATTTCTTAAGCTAATGCATAATTCACATAAGTAGAGTATTGATTCTGGTCAAAGCAATGTTTAAATGTATTGTCAAATATAGTCTATTGTCAATAATCAAAAAGCTAATCAGTATGGTACTATCTTACTTTGTTGTCATGTATTCAGCAGTTCTCTAACCCTGAAAAGTAGCCATGTGCATACTACATTATATATCCGGCCCCACCTTTGGCTGTCTTTTGAACATACAAAGTTGTTAATGAAATGGCACATGCATGTATAGATTCAGTATATGGATTTCCCTTCATCTGTCTGTACCTTGAAGACCATCTGTATCTCAGTTAACTTTAAGTAATTAACTTTCTGAATTTCTATTACTTTTAAAAACATAAAAGAGGATTTTTATTTCTTAAGCTGCATTAGGGATGTTTTTTGTTACCTCAGGCTGCACACACAGACAGCAGGACACAGGCAGACACTCTGACATGATGAAATACGCATTTCTGCAATATGATAAAGCAGTCTTCTGTAGGGCAGATGGAGCATGCTTCTGAAAGTTAGTTGCTAGAGACAGCTGAAAAAGGGGAGATAGGAATGTGAAAGCCAGGCTGCAAAAGACTTCATGGCACAAGTTCTCTAACCATTATATAAAAAGTGCATAGCAACACCACTTCTTTTTTTTGTTCTCATAAGAAAATGGATTTAATTGCATATCAGTGTATGATAATTGTGCTTAACAGCTTATTGGATTAAGCTGGTGTTAGGGTCGTCTTGAGGTTTTCAGGTGTCTCAGCATGTTTTCATGAGTGTGACTCATTCATTTGTGAACTGCTTTTAACCAGCTAAACCAGCAGGAAACAGACCCAGAAAGAAAAGACGACAGTTTCCTTCCGTTTAGTGGGTTAAGCTGTCTTGTCAAAGCATCCAGCAAACACCAGAGGCAGCAGGTATTAAGCAGCAAGGGCAGAACAGGACTTTCCCCTTGCAGTGGCAACGCTACCTTAGGTCAGCTTGGCTGCACACGCAACAGCCTTAAGATCTATTTCAGCAGTGCAAGCGCTTCTGCAGCCAGCACTTCTTAAGAAGCTCCTGGCCACTTCTGGCATCGTATTTACATTTCAGACCTGCAGAACTCCACTGTCAGTTATTCTAATACAGCTATCTGTGAAACTTAGTCATCTGGATTGATGCAAGGTATATTTTTAATCCTCATCAGTTAAGCAGGTTAGGTAACTCACAGAAATCATTGAGGTATACAAGAAAAGGCATCAGTCTGGACAGAATCTCAAGGAAAGCTTAGCTATAAAGGCCATATGTATTCGCAGATTTTGATCCACTCTTTTGAAATCAACACGTGCTTGCATAAGAACTGGATCCTGACCAGGTACTTAGATAAGCATCCTGATAATTTGAAAGCTGGGAGACACAGTGAAAGAGAAGTCTCTGAGTTATCTGAGTATTGGTACATGGCAATATGTTTTCATTTCATTTTCTTTTGGCACATCAATCTTCAATAGCTTTGTAACTGGTACTAATAAAAAAGTCACTTCTTATTTTCTGGAAAAAACAATCTTGGCAATTAACTGACAAACAAGGCATGGTTTTTGTATCATAGTAGCAATACTTAAAACTAGAGTAGTGGAGTATGCTTACAATACTGATTGCTACTGCCAGGGGAAATCTATGCTAAATATTACACTAAATGGCATGGGTCAATTTTGGGGATTTCCAGTATAGTTATGGAGAAGATGACTGCAATGATCCTGAAGTTCTCTGGGATGCTAGTAACAGTAAGAACAGCTGGATCCTAAGAATCCTGCTGGTGACTTTCTATGAATCTTTTTGTGTGAACCTCATCAATATTTGAACTGAGAAAAAAACCTCTTGAATTGATCCCACCCCCACCAATAATGTCATAGCTTTTTGACTTTGGACTTTTTATTTCAATTACCAGTTTATTTTGGAAAACACCACATTATCATACAGTCTATATCAGATTTAATTGATTCTCAATCCCTGTAAAATGTTCTGATTGACTTTACAGTAAGATTCTGTGGTACAAAAACTGTTATACACAATATGCGCTGTATAATTGAAATGCTTGACCTGAATTTATAGAAACAAGGAATGCTGTAAAATATTGTGTAAAAGCTATTTCTGTATGGCTTTTCACAAGGAACCTGACACCTGTATACTGCAGTTAGATTTTACAACTAGAATATTGTCTTTATTCTTTTTTCTTTTTTTTTTTCAGTATTACGTAATGGTGCATGGGAGATCGTCCACTGGGAAAAGGTGTGTTTCTGGTGATGACTTTTAGAGCATAATCCAGATTTAATATTTGCTTTATTTCTCCAAATAATTGTAATTTATAAGAATTAACCATTATGATGGGAAATGTATAATCTTTTGTATTCTAATTTTTGTTTGTTAGTACTTTTCTCTTAAAATGTGCTTCCAAGTGGAGTCAGTCTTGATGGCATGAGTCAGGCAAAACTGCTGTTAAATGGTGGGCTTTAAGTTCAGTGAAAAATAACTTGGATAATATGATTGACTTGGGAGTATTCACATATGGCAAATTTATACAGTTCCTTAGTATTATTTGGTGTGCAAGGCAGAAACTTTTGCTTGGAAACTAGTTACTTTGTGTATTTGCTCAACTTCTTCGGCTTAAGCCACGAGAGCTTTAAAGACTGTTCTGCAGTAGTTAGGAAGGGACTGTTAAAGGCAACTTTCAAGGACTAAATGTTATGCTGTCTATCTAGTCCTTTAGTTTTATTCGTTTCCATACGTGAAAGCTTGAACTTGACCCACAGTAATTTGGAGGCAAGGTTCAGATGAAATTGATTTATGCCTTTGGAGAAGCAAGGATAAGGTATGTAACAAGATGCAACAGAACTGTGATCTTAGGGAAATGAACTCCTTTAACTCAGTGTCAGTCTTCCAGTAAAATACTTCACAATAACTAGGAAAAGTAAAGAACTGTGTAGAGAAGGTCAGGATTAGGCCTATTAAAGAATAGATTTCTGAAGAATTCGGTGACCTTTGGGTACCTAATACCTATACCCTTCTCTAAATGCGCAAGTTTCTAACAGTCTTTCTAGCAAATTCAGCAGGTAAATATTTACTGTGCTTAAAACAAAGGGATAACGTATTTTTGTTTGAGACCATTAACCAATTCCCAGTTTTCTTTCAGGTAGATGTTGGAGATATAGTTATAATAAAAGGCAAAGAGTATATACCTGCTGACACTGTACTGCTCTCATCAAGGTAGAGATGCCCACTGATGCTTATAGTGTAGAGGCTGGTTTCTCTACCCTGCATTTATTTATTTATTTAATTGTTATTGGTCCAAGGAAATAAGGAATAAACAAAATTACTGCTGTTCTGAAGTGTAGTCTCTTCTTCATTCGGGCATTTTTCATTTCAGGAAGTGTTTCTTTAAACTGCGACAGTTGCGGTTTTAAAATTACACTGGCATTCAATTTACCACTAAGAAAAAGTTAGTATGTTATTTTGTTGTTGGATATAATACAAAAAAAGGCTGATTCTCTGTCTAAAAACTGGACCTCAGTAGCCATATTCAACAAGGTTGGCCTTTTGATATTACCTAACAAATTGCATCCTAGAAATAAATTAAAATGGATATATTACAGGGAACAGAAATAGTTTTTATTGGATATAGTCACCAGTTTGATTAGTTGAATCAGGAAAAAAAGAGAACATGGAATGTGATCCATCAAATTACCACTGTCTTTGAGCTGAACGTTCGCTTTGTTCTTTAATATGTATATTATGAATAATTTCAGCACTGAAACCAAGACTTACAGCATGTAATGCTGTGACTCTTTTTACATGGACAATCAGAGGTTGTTTATCATCATTTCCTTGGACAGTTTTATTTAAGAAATCCACATCTTATGTGGAAGATGCACATTTTTCAACATCTATTTGATCAGGTCAATAGACAACATATTCTAAGTTTGTTGTTTTTTTTTTTAAATTAAGGTTATTTAAATATGATCAATTATATTTTGATTTATGACTATGTTTACAATGCGATTTCTGTATTTTTTCTGGCACAAGCAGAAGCATTATTATAACCTGTAATTGTAATGATTATGGATTTAGGTATAAGCCCTCTCTGATCCCACTGAAGTTAATGAATCCATTCATACACACAATCAGGTTAGGATATTACTAATTTCTGTTAGATGGTGATGTACACTAGTACATAGTTATTATCAGGTGTAAATTAGTTGCCAGATAATACTGTAAATTTTCCCCAAAGTCTGTCTCAGTACTGTTTGTCGTATCTGAAGATGTTTTTATGTTGAATATCCTCTACAAACTTTTTAGATCTTCACTTTGAGAAGCTTTTACAAATTTTATTGGTGCTCTTCCACCAAGGTCTTCATAGGCAATGCACCAGGCACCAAGAACACTTGTTCTACTGCCTGATAATAGCTTCTGTCATGCTGACCCTAGTGTTTTGCAAGCAAAACATATTACATCCTCTCAGAGCAGTTTCTTTATAAACATCCTGAGTAAGCTCCTAAATTTGAGTCTTTGCCTACATGTCTTCACTGTTTTGCCCTTTTGGATTTACAGGACATTTGTGTTGCAGTGTTCCTCAGTTGTAGTTCACACACAGAATAATACCAATTGTCTATAACGCCTTATTTCTGAGCCTTGTTCCCCCAAAGGAATTCTACATCACGTGTTGATAAATTGAAATGACAGTCAGCTGGCACTAGACTTGTCAGGACTGTTACCTCTTTGTTTAACCTCACTTTACTGCCCTTGTCAGAACACAGTATCCTCGCTATGACCATTACTCACCTTGAATTTTCCTGTCAGCTTTTCTTGTAGGATCCAGTTTGCAGAGGGGACTCCTTGAATTGTGAAAGCTTTTCTGGGCCCAGTTCAGGCATTTCTTCTAGCTAAAACTTTCTTCTTGATTATCTTACTAGGGTCCTGTTGCAGGCCTCCTGCCTGCATACTGGCATGTGCTTCTCTTCTATATGGCCACCTGGAGATGAGAGGTGGGGAAGGAAATCTCATGAGTTTTGCTTTCCAGGTGTTTATTGATGCCCAACTACATTTTAGGTTTCAATAGCAATGCAAGCCTGTGGGCCTGGTTTTAATTCAACCTAATAATATTTGTTCTTCTTACCAACAGTAGCAGTTTCTGAAGAATAAGAGGATCTTAATTATTTTGGGAAACAATAATCTCTTCCAGAGGAAGGACACAAACCTCTGAGATTTAATTCTTTTTGCTTCTTGCTAGTTCAATGTAAATTGAAAGTCACAAAGCTGAAACAAAACACAAAATTATTTTCAGCATGTCTATATAGAGAGGTATTTGTCACTTGACTTCTCAGAAAAGTTAGTGGAAAAAACTTTTGTTGTGTTTTGGTTTTGTTTTTTTTAATTAATGTATGGAGTGGCTAGAAACTTTGCCGGTTGAGAAACAGCCATAACAGCTTTTATTTTTACTGTACAAGACTGATGTGTTCTGCTTAAAATTGGTGCCTTGCAGAAAACAATCTACTGGAGTAAAAATAAAAATATTCTAGCTCTTTTCTTCCTGACCTGATTAAAATAGATTTTGAAAAAAATGTCATCAAATATTTTAATTAACATGTATTGTTTGTATAATAATTTCAAACTCTGTCTTTTTGTCTTTGTCCATTTGTTTGGTTTGTTTTTTGTTTGGTTTTTTTTTTCCCCTTGTCACTTATTTTTCTGTTCTAATCATTTTCAAACTGGGATGTGTAGGTGGCAGTAGGGGAAGTAGTGAAAGTGACCAATGGGGAACATCTCCCAGCTGATCTCATCAGTCTGTCGTCAAGGTTAGAATAAACTAGTTGCACAGGATACGTGTACGTGGGTCCTCATATGCCAAATATGAGCCATGTTGATCTTTGCTTTGCTGTTCACCTTTCTTTGGCAGACATTTATAAAATCAGAAGGGGTTCGGTTGACAAAAGTACAGATCATTAAAGTGTGAATACATGATAACACTCCAAGAAATGAAAATTTGTTTGTCCTCTTTGTTTCTACACTATTCCCATTAAATTTTATCAAACAAGTTGTCATTGAATAAACATGCAGTAAAACACCAGGATAAATATATGTTTAATTCCTTAGGGAAAATTAAGAAGAATATACACGTTTATACCAACCCACTATTTTCAGCAAAGAATGTAGTCTAATATTGGTAGGGCTGGTAGAGGACCCTCTGCACAAACTTGGATGTTGCACAGTCTCTGCTGCATGCGATGGCAAAAGCAGCGCTGTTCTTGTGTATTGTGACAAAATGCATGTTTCTTAGACACGTCAGCTTTATGCTATTGTCTGCACTGTTACTGCACTTTGTTTTTCCCTAACAAATCAATGGGCCTGCCTTGATCTAACTAACTTACTTTGGAGGTCACTGCTATCTGCTACAGTAATTGCAATAAAGCATGTGTCTCACTTGAAATGTCTTTGCTGCCTTAGTCTGTTTTAAAAGTGCTTCACAAAAATATTGTTTGTTTTATATTATTAACTAATAAAAATGCTAGAATTGCAATAAAGTTTTGTACAGGTGATTCCATTCAAACAGTTGAAATAGAAGTTATTTGCATTTTTAGAAAAGTTTGCCAAGGAGAAAATAATAGTCCAGAAGGAATTTATGATAAAGATGTATCATGCTTTTGCTTTACAAAAATGTGTCAGAATAACCTGTTTATCTTGCAAACATTCCAAAACTAAGTCGCATATCAGTAGCCATTGTTGCATTAAGAAAGAAAATTTAAAAAAAAAAAATTTGATGCTTGAATTTTATGCTAGAAAGGAGGGCAATATTTGAATCTTTAAAGGGGTGTAGAGAGTAAAGCTTTACTCTTTTAAGTTGTAAGGGGGGGTTTATGATTCATTTGGTCCTTTACAGGATCAAAACTTTTTTCTGTCATAGATATAAGTAGTAGGTATTCAGTCCTTATGCCCACAAAGTGGGAGCTGACTGGAGTAATCCAGAAATCCTGACCTGTTAGACCTGTTATTGTTTACTGTCCACTTGCCGAAAAGTAATTTTGTCCTTCTGTGTCTCTGTTTTCCTAGTTAACAGTTCTGTAATGGTTGTAATGCCATTTAAAGTCTAAAAATATTTTACCAAATATAAAATCACTGCTGTGTGTAAAATACACATGAAAAAAATGTATTGAAAAAACTAAATGCAAGGAATAAGGCATCTAATCAGTATGTGTCAAATAGGTGAACTATTCAAGTAGTAATGTTCTGCATAAACTTAAAACTTTTAATATGTAAAAAGCTTTTTAAATTGCATAGGGGACATATATTTCAAAAACTGTATTATGTTATCCATAATTTCAACTTTTTTATAAAAGAACCCTTTACAAGAAAACTTCTGTGTCTAAACTGCTGCTGCCGACAGTAGTAGGCACTAGGAATGCACAACATTTGTGCCTGTATCTCAAGCTCATGTAAAAAAGTAGAAAACTTTTGCTGTGTACAGCATTTTTAGCAGTGTTTCTAAGACAGGTTTTGGCAAACTTTTCTGTAAATGTGAGGTACTATTGGTTTTTACAGATTTGACTGTAAATTATTCTAGTTCTGAATATTTGATAAGAAAAACCTGATTGCATAAATAGGTGCTAAAAGATTACAGAAAGTTTATGGATTTTGACATTATAATTTAAAATTAAGGAATGTTTTTTCTTAATAGTGAACCTCAAGCTATGTGCTACATCGAAACATCTAACTTAGATGGTGAGACAAACTTAAAAATCCGACAGGTAGGAATTTCATTTTTGAGAATATTGCTATTATTTTCATCTGTTATTGCTTATAAAAACAATCTTTTACATCAATGGCCATTTTTAGAATCATAGAATCATGGAACAGTGTGGTTGGAAGCGACCACAAGGGTCATCTAGTTCCCACCCCCCTGCCATGGGCAAGGACACCCTACACTAGACGAGGCTGCCCAAAGCCCCATCCAACCTGGCCTTGAACACTTCCAGGGATGGGGCCTCTGCAGCTTCTCTGGGCAACCTGTGCCAGTGCCTCACCACCCTCAGTCAGAAGACTGACATTTTAGTGGTTTGAATAAAAAGCTGCAGGTTACTGTAATCATAAAAGTTTTGTTCAATTAATGAAGTGGAAGGAATGAATGGTTACCTCTAAGTCGTGCCTTGTGCTTTGTTTTAGAGTTTTTCTTTGGGAAAGTAGGTAGAAATATTTTCAATTTGGGTATTAGTTTCATTATTAGAGGGTAGATGAGGGAGGAGCCCTGCAGAAAGAAGCTGATAGTGCTGATACTGTCCTTGAGGGGCAGGTGGGGAATACCACTTTTTGACTGAGTGCGCTGTCTCTGTGCAGGGACGTTCTTGCTGAGCTATATGATTGGTTATGACCCTCTCTTCATCATCGTGTTTTAAGATACTAAGGTGATTTTTTTCACTGGTTCTAGCACCCAGTAGTGTGACAGCAAAGTGTAGCAGTCCCATTTTGCTTCCATAGGGAAACTGATTTTCTGGAGTTGCGCTATCAGACTTAGAATACATAGATTTGTACATTAGAAAGTGATTTTTAATGTCATGACAGGCAAATTTTCTTTACAGGGTTTGCCACTAACATCAGACATAAAGGACATAGAAAGCTTGATGAGACTTTCAGGCAGGATTGAATGTGAGAGCCCAAACCGACATCTCTATGACTTTGTTGGAAACATCAGACTGGATGGGCATGGGTATGTAAATCCGAGGACAATCACTTCAGGAGATTCAATCTATCAGTAAATAGCAGTATGTTGTTAAACTACTCAAGTTAAAATATGGATAGTAAATTCCTTATTCTGTTAAAACTAGAGGGGTGAATGTGTTTTCTTTATTCTTATGTATTCTTTATTAGACTTTATTTTTTTAAAAAACCTGGAGGAGTAAAACCTTACTTCCAATGTCTATAACTTGAGGTTTTATACTAGTTGACCTTCAGAAGGCAGTAACTCTTAGTACAGAAGGGAGTACTAATTAAATTGTAATAGTTCTGGAATATGTACTTAGTAACTCACTTCTTAAGCATCTCCTTCCTTATCTGTTAAGTTTGCATTGTAGAAGCTGAATAGAAGTAGTTTCTTGTTTGTTTTTTTTTATTGTTTTATTCTTATGTTTGTCTGGAGTGTAACTGAGTCCATCGCTATATACCTCAAATTCTTCTAATTTGGTAACTGAAAGACATTTAATACCTTAACTTACTGAAAGTATGTTTCTGTAAGAATAGACCACCTCAGTGCAATATCAACATACGTACTTGTAAAACTGCTTCTAAAATTCTTAAAATACTTCAGTGCTTACCGGATGTTGGTACTTGGAGTCTTCTTTCGGCTTGAACCGAATGTGGTGCATTAGGGGTATAACTAACAATTCTGGATCTAGCACTGAATGTTGAGTCCATCATTCCCAAAGGTTTAGAGGATTTCATTTTTATTTGGTAGGCATTTATTTTTCCACTTAAAAATTATTATTCATGTTTGTGGTTTTAGACTGATATATATAGTACTAACTAATTATTCAATACTTTTTTTTATATTCCATTTTTTATTTACTAATTTCTTACAGATGCATACCGGGAGTTTCTGTCGCAAGAGTGTGGATCTATTATAATTCCATTGTACTTGTCGTTAAGAAGAGAAAAAACATTTACCTGTAATTCTTCTCTGAAGGTAATAGTTATAATAGATCCACACAGTCATCCTTCCTCCCTGGCTAGAAGAGAAAACATATTTTTCTTGTTAATCTAACTATTTAATTTTAAAATTTGATTTTAAAAAAGAAACATTGAATGGGCTGATGGCTATTATGCCTCAAGAATGTGTAGGAGCATGCCATCTGCTGGTGAAGCAATTTGTGACATGAGAAATTCAGTTTTGGTATATTTTGAATAGAGTTCCTGTGCAGTAGGATAGTTTCAAAAGTGTGGCTCTAATATAATGTTTACCTTCAGTGAAAAAGAATTGCAGGTAAGTAACTCTTTTTGGATCCTGACATTAGGTCCAACCAGAAAAATCAGGCATGGGTTCTCTTTCTGCCCATATTGGAGGTAGCGCAGATTCATCTAACTGGTATTTATTTATTCAGATCTTCCTACCAGATTATTTAGATACAGGCACTATGATTTCCACTTTATCCACTATCACCTTCACATTTTTTGCAAAAGTGATAGAGGATACTGAAAAAGTATCTTCTTCTTTCTTCTTTCCCTTTACATTACTCATTGGAGTGCCATAAATGTTGTATATGGTTGACCTTTGCAGTCCTTTCTTTTTCCCTTCATGGGAGAACAACTCAAAAAAAAAAAAAAATATCCAAAGCATCTCTTTTTTTCTTTTGGATACTTGGTATTCAAGGAGGTAGAACTCCACTACAGATAATTCACCTTTTGTCTTTATCTGTGGTCTAAAGGAGACCAAAAATGTTTTCTTGGTATCCTCAGCTTTTGAGTGAGTTAACTCTTGTCTCCAAAGTGTACAGAAGCAAGTCACTTGTTTTAGTCAAGGAGGACAATTAGCTAGAGAAAGGAGAAAAGTTTTTTGGCCTGGATAAATTTGAAATTATAAGTACTTGACGGCTCAGAAAAAAAGGTGAGCAAGTCAAAACAGGGGCAGATATTGGTTATCCGGACCTAAAGTAAATGTTTTCCTGAAGGCATTCTTAAGAAAATCAGGGATAGGAGCGAAGTATGCTTGTTAAGAAAAATATTTTGGTGTGTAGGTTTTCAAGTGTGTCTTAGAGATTACTAGGTCTTAATATACCCTTGACAGCCCTGGCAGGAAAGTATGCTGAAAGGGTATTTCCCCACTGAGAACATCCCTTACTGAATACGACCTAAATATGTTGCTGAGGAGTCGTTAGTTACGTAGCATACGAGAAGAGTGAGATGAGTTGGAGCAGTTTTGAGAAGGCCGAGGCTGGAAAATAGAGACTTGAGAGCTCTGTCAAGTCATTGCACCATCACTTAATTGTCAGATTACAGTGTTGAGGATCAGTAGCATGACACCTGGCAGATCTGGGCTTTCTATGCCCCTGGGTTGATTTGCTATCTGTTTTCATCTCCTTGGTCTGTGCACCAGTTCTGCACAATTCCCACTGGCTGCAGCCTCTATTCGCTTCTGATTGTCTTCCCAGTAAT
This sequence comes from Psophia crepitans, assembly GCA_013399095.1. Lineage (NCBI taxonomy): Eukaryota > Metazoa > Chordata > Aves > Gruiformes > Psophiidae > Psophia > Psophia crepitans. The sequence continues at coordinate 320,798 of VWZZ01005504.1, forward strand.
AGACCCTTGAGGATAAATTTGTGACCCAAGTTGGAGAAGAATGTTCATTTGAGAGCCAGTGTCCTGACGGGGAGAACAAATCTGTGGATCCTGCAATAAAAAGATCTTTACTGCATGTTCTTCACAGTTTCTAAGAAGGGAAAACAAAGGAGAAGATCAGGAAGTGACAGGAAAAGTCTTAGCACTTGCCTGACTTCTCAAGGAGTGCAGGAACTAAGAGTGGAAGGTTTTGACTTCTGACTTTCTAGACTTTCTTGTAGTAGTAGAAGGGGCAGAAAGTCTTTTGGAATTCCAGGGAAGGTCCGCAGTTGAAAAGGTTTCCAATTTATCTATGGAGGACGTGCATATAAGCAGAGAGAGTTATTTTTCTTTCATCTTCTGTGACATTCATGTTAGTGTTAATAGACTAAAAATATCTAATAATTCTTGGAATGACATGTAATCCATTCCTTAACCTAGAAATGTCTATGTATTTGTATCCAAAAGTCTTAGAATTATTCTGATCTAGGAATGCAAAAAATGAAGTGCAGAAGCAGCCTTTGGCAATAGGAGTCTCTCTTAATGGTTCCTGTGTAACTCATAGCTGAGCAGTTCCTTTCATACTTGAAAGGATATTTATTCTCTTAATTTTGCGATAACGTGAACATCTCAAATACAAAAGCCGGACAGTTCAGATTTAGAAAGGAAACAAATCTCAGTATGTTTTATATTTCAGTTTTTGTTTCCAATTCTTTCTTTTGATGAAGTGCCCACACTGGGAAATTTTTTTCCATGGCAGTATCATTAAACATGATAGAAACATTAAGAAACATTAAGATGGTGGGGGGAACGATTCCTTAAACAGTAGGTATCCTCTGTGATAGTTTCCTACAAAGGAAGTGGACTAAGTTGTAGTGGGGTGGTGTTTGTTAGTTTTGGGTTTTATGGGAAAGCACTCCAAATATTTTTCCAGATTTTTTTTTTTCTAGTTTCTTAAAGAACTGATTCCAGAAACCTGTATCACTGCTGTTAGTTTTAGGGGAAGAAGAACCTGTTGTTTCCTCTTCATTTGCAGTGTTTGAATCTTAAATCTTGTGTATGAGAGGAGGAAAGGGGACATGACAATCCAGAAGAAATTACCTGAAACTTATTCATTGAGACTGACTTCATGCTCTTTGTGCTACCAAACATGTTACCAAATATCATAGCTTCCTCAGAGTCTTTACAGCTTATATATCAGAGATACAAGTGATGTCATTAAGCAATTTGTAATCTTAATAATGTGTTGGTTTCAAATAACTATAGAGACAATAGTTTTAGGTAAGAATGGCAAACACTGGACCGCTATTGACAAGTCACCTTGAACTGCTAGTTGGTATTTATAGAAAGAAAAGTGCCGAAAAAGGGTACTGTTTGTTCCAGCAGAAGAGTAATTATTATCTAAGATGTTTTTATTTTAAGAAAAAACTGAGCTGCAGTATAAAAACAGTATAAAAAGTCAGCTGTCTGAATTTAAGACAGTTAAATGTTTCCAACACCTTTTGAGGTTTTGTTGCTCCTTTATTCAGTGCAGTTCTAAAAGAATAACACAAGTAAATATACCTGGTTTTGCAATTTAAAGAAAGTGCTGGAAATACTGTTAATCATGTTCATAAAGAATATTTGTTTCACTGGAAGAGTGGATTACGTTGAGAGTTCAGAAAATTATTTCATTTGAAAACTGTTTTGGAAATTCAACTTTATAAGAGTAATTCAGTTTCCACATACACTTAGGAAAAAGCTTCATAATCATAAATCACAGGAAAATTTGCCTTTGCTACTTTCAGTGTGCTTGCTAAGTAGTACCGTATCTTTAGTGTCCATAGCCAAAATTAAGTGGTAAGTAATAGTTTTGGAAACTTAAATATTTGGACTTGCTTTTAACTCTCAAGTTTTCTTTGTCACCACTCGCAAAAAGTTGGCTACGAAAATGAGGTTCCTGGTATACTTACAGTTCATCTAATTTTGGGGGAATAGTTACAACTGCTGGTTACGTTTATTCACTAACACTTACTGTTTTATTGCTAAATATAAAACTACTTCCTTCTAGTACTGTTCCGTTGGGATCTGATCAGATTCTTCTACGAGGAGCTCAGTTGAGAAACACTCAGTGGGTTCATGGGATAGTTGTCTATACGGGACATGACACAAAACTTATGCAGGTTTGTCACTTGGATTTTCTCCAAATTATCTGTTTTGTTACCTTACGCTGTTACACAGCACAGAAAATGCTTTCAGAAAACATGGCTGGATTCAATATAGTAGTTAAAATGTCAGTAATAGAGAAGCTTTCATATAAAGTAAAACCAATAAAAATAAAGCTGTTTCTTCTTAGTCACTTAGCCACAGAATATATTTTTTTACTAGTAAAAATATTCATTGATTCTATTTTGTAACTTGTGTTTTGAAAACTACTTTATTAGCAAGCTGGATCATTATAGTTTGCCTGTTCATCTTTTTTTATTTTTGACTGCTCCTAAAACTGTCCTCTTGGGGAGCTTTCTTTCAAGTACAGAGGTAAGCATTCTTGTCAGAAAACAAAGTGAAACTTTATTTGCAAAATGAGGCGAAAAAAGAACCATTCTCAGACTACGAAATTACTTTTTCTAGTACTGTTTGAAATATCAAATTGAGATGCATTTGTTAAAAAAAAAATGCTTTCAGATTGATCATGCATGTGTCAATTATTGCTTTTTTGATTTGTAAAACAGCTGTTTGAAAAAGTTTGTATTAGCAGTTGTCTTCTATGCACATTCATTTTTAATGTTTACTGTTAGCTGTTGCTGTTACAATGTTCTGTGTGATTGTTTAAACTACTCTTGACACAAATCTAAAGCTCTCAAATTCATGGATTTATAAGCTGCTGCTTTTTTTTGAGTGAAACAGATATGCCATTCATGATGATGATATATTTGACAGAGTAGTTAGAAAAAGGTGCAGTAACATGTAATTTGAAAAGCGAGCACGGTGTGTACCTCTTCTAATGTTTAATAACCACCGTTGTTTATTGTCTTTTGCAGAATTCAACAAGTCCACCTCTTAAAATGTCTAATGTGGAACGAATTACGAATATTCAGATTTTGATTCTGTTCTGCATCCTTATTGCCATGTCTTTGATCTGCTCTATTGGTACAGCTATATGGAATCGAAGACATACTGGGAGAGACTGGTATCTTGATCTAAATTGTAAGATGTAAAATAATATACTAATATTTTAGCGTGCAGTTCTCTTTCATATTTGGAAAGGAAGATGATTACCATCGTTTACACAGTGTGGGTTTTGGTAGTCTTTCTTTATTGGTTATTGACTAGTCATTAGGCTAGGTATATCACAGCAAGTGTAAAATCGACCTTACGGTGCCATCTGAGCACTTGCGAAATTCAGGAAAGGGAGCTTTGTTGTTTGCCTCTACATCTCTGCGGCTCAGCATGGTCTGTATCAGCATTCCACTGGCATAAACAGTCAGCTTCCTAGACATCAGGGTAAAGCTATTTTCAGCTATTACTGATGGATTACAGTTAAAGCTGCAGTGACTTTTCTGAATTTTTAAGCTCCCTCATCCCAGGAAATGACACTCTGGTTTTATAATTTTTACTATACAGGGATCTAACTAATTATTGGCTGCCAGCGTCAGGTCTTAGCAGGCTGCTCCTAAGGAAGGTAAAACAGGTTTTCAGAATATGGTGATTAGCACAGTAGTGAAGCAGTTCAGAAGAAGCTTTTGTTTTTATTCCTGAAAAAAAGAAACATAAAATAGCGGCCACTCATATTTTGTGTGTTATTTAAGTAATTATACTTGTCAGTTTATTTTCTGATGCATGCCCCATGATTAAATGAAATTGTGTTGGGTTTTGTAAGGTATGTCCTTTCAGGCTACATTCAGCTCATAGTTGTTCTTGTACCAGGTACTTTTAATATGTAAGAAGTAAATTATTCCCCTTTCCCTTTAGTTATTTAATTTTTATGTGGTAGTGAAACAAGTTCCCAGCAGTGCCCCTTCTTTTTGAATGCCGTTAGTATTTAGTTAGAACAGTCCGTTGCCTGTGGACAACAGGAAAGCAGTAACGATAACAGTAAACATCTGAATACTATTTTATTTGCAGGTAGCAATAGGTAATCATTATTGAAAATAGTGCTGTCATGGTGAATGTTAGTTCTCTGGTCTTTTAGACTCTTTCTTCATTTGATGCTGAAATTGGTATTAATGAAAGTATCCAAAACCTGCTGTCTTGGATCTCGGAGTAACAAGCAGATCCACATTCCATAGGCAGTAGAAACCTGCCCGAGGCTGGTTTTCTTTGAGCTATCTTTGAATACAGACAGGCTGGCTGCATCTTTTACCCTTTCACTGCACTGGAAAGCAGACTGCTATTTCCCTTTTGCATCCCCTCTGAGGTGATACTATTAGAGTTATCTAAAACTTTAAAAGGAAAAAATAGTATGAAACTGCTTGTCATATATGTTAATACTCACATTTCCAGTTCTTCTAGAACCTTCATTAAACTCTCTAATTTCTTCCCTTTTTTCACTGGTGTGAATTTACCTTTTTTTGTAGTATTTTGGTTGGTCGGGGTGGCAGTAGGAGGTTGTGAGGGTGGATAGAGAAAAAATTAATTCCACTTCACATTTCCGCCTTTAAAAATATAAAACTCTTAACATTTTGAGTTTAGAATTTGGCTGCTATATATAGATATTCACAGATTGTGGTCTTAAAATGTAGTAAAAGAGGGAACGGCTGGTAAGTTTGCTTTTCTGAAATTGGAGAAGATGGCAAAAATCTCTAAATTTGAACTCTGCTTTATAATAGAGATCCTTAACTCTTAAGGTCATATTTGTAGCAAATGATATTGTAACTAATTCTCAAGCTTCTTTAGACCCAGGACATGTTAAAAAAATCATTAGTTAATGCAGTACTCTGAATACACTGTATATTGTGCTTTTAAGTATGGTCTTGAACAGTTTTTTTTATTTGCTTTGGGTTTTTTGGCAGATGGTGGAGCAAGCAACTTTGGATTGAACTTCTTGACTTTTATCATTCTCTTCAATAACCTTATTCCAATCAGTTTGTTGGTTACGCTTGAAGTTGTTAAATTTATCCAGGCATATTTCATAAATTGGGTAAATATTATTTTTACAATATGCATTGACTTCTAAAATCAAATGGTTTACAAGTAAGTGAAATGTTTGATTGCTTGTCTACGTATACATTTTTTTCAGACTTTTTCTTAAATAAACAGCATACTTATGTATTTATCTTATTGTTACTGGAATCTGAGAAGGTAGTAATAAATGAGTTGATTTAGTGCTTTTATACTTATACTAGATTGCTTTTTGGAACTGCTTTTATGTACCTGATTAATATTCAGGTATCAGTTTCATCCAGAATGATCAGCAGAAGGTGTTTTGCAGTCTAGTGGAGTTTTGTCCAGTTTCGTTTCTTCTTTCAAAGGCTGGTCCCTGTTTTGGGTTGGGTTTTATTTAGTGTTTTGCTGATTTTTCTACCACCACCGTAGTTTAATGGGGTTTTTTTGTACAAAACCAGCATCTGTATTATTGCTTACAAAATATATAAACATAATTTTTTCTTAATGAATTAGTGGGTAAAGAAGGGTTTACTCAGTTTGGAGTGGGAGTGAGGTATTCTCCTTAATAAAGTGCTTAATTAAAGTGCTTTGAATAGCATGCCTTCAATTTTTCCATTTTTTTCTAAATATAAATTAATCATATCGTTCTGAACTCTCTGATTCCTTGATCAAATGTGTGAAGTAGATTTGTGTGTGAGATATGATGTCATGCAGATACGCATAAAACTTTGTGGAGTAGTAGGTGAAGTATATGCTTTATTTTACAAGTTAAATCTTTCTGTAAGCAGTCAGCTGGTTTTGATTTCTTCCTTTTTTGTACTTTAGAACAGATGGTTGACAAATAAGAGAATGCAATGAAATTCTTTGTTTTGTATTCTAAAATAAATAGTCAACAAAGGCCCAACCATTTTGAATGTGTAGATTGGCAACTATTTATACAACAAATCCAAAAGACGGTTTTAGCTTGTGTTTCCCCCCCTCCCATTTCACGTCATGAGGGTTTAGTTGTCTTTTTTCTTGACCTGGGACTCTGGACATTTGTTATCTTAAACATTATCTTTGTGTATGTGCATATCATATTGGTACAGAGAAGCAGGTCATCTGCAATCTGTTGCACTAGATTATGTACTTCATAATGTTTTGATCTTTTATTTAAAAATAAACACCGATTTTGTTTGACTTTTGAACAAGTTAAAAAAAAAAAACAAACCTCTTAAATTGTACCCTACATTTATTCTGTACTCTTAAATTTAATTCATGTTTTTAACTCACGGTGTATTTATTTTGCTATTTAGAAATGAGTGGTTGTGCATACAATATAAATAGTAAGACTGACTTCCCTAAGAAATACAATGTAATATTTCTGCTTGCTGCTGAATCTACTTAGATGCATGGCGACAAGTTTTTCAATAATACAGATCACTGGAAATAATCAGAGTAAAATCACAATGAATCATGTAGACTTTTGTTTTAAAGAGGAAATTTATTTCTTCTGGGGACTCTAGGAAGCGATCTGATTGTGTCTGTGGCTTCCCATGTTGAAATAATCATAAGTAGATAACTTGTATTTATGTTCAGTCAGCTCTTCTATGCTTACCTTTTCTATTTATGTACTAGATTTTTTTGTAGTAAGTTATGGAAGAATAATGTTTAAATATATATATGCATACTTTTTTTTCCTCTGTAGGACATAGACATGCACTATGAACCTACAGACACTGCTGCAATGGCTCGTACATCCAATCTTAATGAAGAACTTGGACAGGTAGAAAGAAATGACTGGTTCTAACTCTATATGTTGAAATTATTCATGGTTTTACAATCTAAATTATTAAAATAATGTGAGGATTTATTTCAAAAAAACTTACATTCTTGCCTTAGTCTTTGCTTATTGCTGTTCTCTTAGTTTTCTCAGATATTTTTAAAAACATTGCAATATGTGAGAGTTAAATTTTTGAAACCAGTATTAAATGAAGCAACACTGCTTTATGTATCGGTGTGCATGTTTTGATCACAGAAGATTAAAGTGTATCATTAAAGTTACAAAAATCGGAGGAATTCTGAGCATTAATGCTGTCTGTGGCACAAAAACTTAGTCTGTGTATATACGCTATGATATTGTGCCTCTTCAGTATGGCTTTTCTTCACAGGCTCTGCCTTGCTCAGGAATCATGGTTGTGTACATTCCCTTTTTTTTTGCCACTGAAGAGTGGAACTGGGCCTCATGGCTGAATTAAGCCCTGGAAATCTGGGCTTAATTCTTCATTTTGCTTTAGAATTCTCTTTTAATACTATAAAATCAGGTAGAAGTCACTCATTGCATGTTATTACTTTTACAGAACTATGACTTTGCAGAAGCATGTCTGGGGCACAGGGCATGCTTCCAGAAGCACTGCACAATATATTTGCTGTTACAACCAATTGTATATGCAGTCTTGCTTTAAAAACATGCCGCGCATTACCCTTCCTGTTAGACTGATTGGTGATGGCAAACTGATTCTTTGGAAAAAAGTTATGTGCTCATTTAATTGAACTGTATTATATGCACAAGTATACATATTCTTGCATTTTCTAACCTAGACATTTTCGTAACTAATTCTTTAGTTTATTGCATGGGAATGTAAAACTTGGGTTTAGTTTTCCAAGAACAATAAATAACATAATTTTAGCCATGTTAGCGAACAAGTCTTAGGGGCTAATACTTAAGAGATCTGCCTGTTGGGAAAATGGTAGATGCAGGCCAACATGTTTTAACATTAGCTTACATAGAGGAGGATAGGGCCTTTGTGTACTGGATTTACGAAGTATATGCATGCAGATAGCAGAAAAGTTGGTTCTCTTCCTGGCTTTAAAGGGAAATAGTCACCTCTAGTGGGGAAGAGACTGTTCAATCTTAGCTTTCCTTCTGTCTCATTTCACACAGTCTATCTGGTTTTTCTCTCTCTGCAGTTAGTTATTCACATCCCCAGACACATTCCATCTTTTTAACTTTGACAGTTCTTGTCTTAATTTTTAAGTTTCTCATCAAATCTCCTTCGGCACCAAGATCTAGTCAGTCTCCTTGGGATCTCCACTTTCAGTTTTTTGACAAGTTCTTCATTTGAGCAGATTTTTGAATTGAGACCAAAGGACTCTCTCCTAACAAAAGAGTGAGTCTCTTCTCTGAAGCACATGAGGGCTGCACATGATGAAGAGAAGATTTCCCCCAAGAGATCTTCAGGTTTTAAGAAAGGCAAAACTTTGGTGTTGGCAAGAAGGTTGAGTTTTCTTAGCTGCGATTCCTGCTTTCCCATTCTGTCCTCAGGAAAAAAAATACAGTTTGAGGCATAAAACTGGCATGAAAGATTTCTTCTAACTGCTGATTTGGCTAAGTTATAATCCCTCAGAAACAGAATCTTTAAATAGGAGATGCTGAGTAAATTTTACTAATACATAACCTTATTAGCTCTGTGTGTAATGTGGTTAATTCCTAATTAAGAACACACTGATTTTTTTTTTTAAATGAGAAATAAATGTTAATTAAAATTCAAGTTTACCTATGACTAATAGAGCCTTTGTTTCATCACAGACCACTTCATTTCTTCATATATTAACCGTTTTCTTAAGGTTAGGTTTGAACTAAATTTAGATATATCACAGATACATGGATTTCAGCTTCAGTTTTTAAAATGCTTTGACTAGTAGTTTCTGGAGAGGTAGGGCTTATGATTTTAGGGAAATAGCACCTGGAGTATGTAGAAAGGAACGTAGTTGTTCTATTCCTGCAACTTAGCTTTTCCGAACTGTTGGGTTTTTATTACTATTTTGGCTTTAAGAAAATATTTCTGTGTCATAAAGAGAGCTTTAGAAATGCATATAGATTCTTTACTTTTTTGCTTTCTGTCAGAAATTGAATATTTTACTAGCAAAGTCACTTGTGTTCACTAGCTTCTTACGCTTCAACAATAGTTGAGTGAGGAATAGTTAAGTGTACCACTATGCGTTGAAGCAAGCTTAAGCTTCCTGACATCTCAGTTGATTGCTGTGTTTGGAAATGAGTAGCAAGATTCTGCATCTGCCACATTTATGGACTGTATTTTTATTTTTTTTTCTATAAAATGTGAAGATTGCAGAACTGGTAAAAATATTTAGTGTGTTGATAGTCACAAATTGCATTAGATATGTAAACAGCTGCTGAATGTTAATGTATAATTAATTATATCATTCATTTAGGTCAAATACATATTTTCTGACAAAACGGGTACCCTGACATGCAATGTCATGCAATTTAAGAAGTGTACTGTAGCAGGAGTTGCTTACGGGTAGGTATTTTTATATACTTCATCTTTGTGCCTTTCTTTTTTGCTGCCTGTGCATATATACCCATGCATTAATACTATTATTAAAATAAACTTAGGCCTGGCAATATATACAACTAGGAGTCAGTTTGTTTGTGACTATGAAGTGTGACTTATGAGAGAGATCACTACTTCAGTCACGACGTCTCTTTCTGCAAAGAGGAACAAGAATAAAGTTGATATACCAAGGGCTTACTGCTGTAGCGCAAATTCAGCATGCATGGTTTTGCTGTCGTTCAGTCTGTTTAATGCCGTTACTAAAAAAAAGGTTTTCCTCATACTTGCAAAAACTTGTATCGTTTTCCATGCTTCATATTTTATGTAGGCACATGCTCTTGCACTAAATAATATGCAGGATGAGCAAGAATTCGAATTACAGTACTGTAGCATGATCTACTGTAGCCACCATCCAAGTGGCTTTTATGAATATTGTTATAGTGGTGTAAGTCCAAATATCAGTGTTGCTGTTGAGAAATCTCTCCAAATAAATGCAGACAAAGCATTTTGCTATTTATTTGTCAGCACTGGCAGCCAAGTCCTTCAACAGAATTTGTAAAAGCTTCAAACTTCTTAGACTGTTTACTTGGAAAAATATTATTCGGGCAATAAACAGAGTAGAAACACCTGTGTTGTAAATGCCAGTGTGGCTTACCAGCGTGTGAGACACTGGACCTGGGCTGCTCTCAGAGCATTTAGTGGCAGGTAATTAGTCACCTCTAGAACTGCGTTGGAGATCAGGCAGAGGTTGTGCTAAAGGTGATGATTTGGCTTTTGTGGCTTTATCATTTGGATCCCTTTGAAAAATCCTAATTTTCAGGAGTCTAATCTAGGCTTTCTGTTTTAAACTTTGTTTTAAAAAAACTTAGATCCTTAATGCATTAACCATACTGATGATTTTTTTTAATTAACAGTTGTAATAAAATACATTTCTAACCCTGATATTTCAAATAGATACTTCAGCGAAACCGGTCTGAGCTGTTTTGAAATTCTTTGTACAGCAGTTTTTTAAAGATTAAAAAAAATACATTAACAGTAGTGGAACTTAAAATCAGTATCTGATACTCAGTTCATTGTATGTCTTTGTATGAAGTTGGTATAGCTCAAATTCTGAAATTTTTGCTTTCTATAACCTAGGTGTGCATGTATTTTAAAAAAAAAAAAAAATCTGTGGGTTTTTTTTTTTTCTTGCTATACTTTCCAGCTCCCATTCACCCCATTTTAAAAAGACATAGACCAGTTTTCTGATTAGCATCACTGGAAAGCCGAGTTTCTCTTTACAGTGAATAGCCATTACAGTATCTCTCATAGCTACTCAGAGAACAGTCTGTCTGTTTGTATTGATGCATATAATTTGGGAACACAGAAGAGAGTAAGAGTGACTGTTCCATCTCTCCTATCTCTTCTAAGTGTGTTATAAGTTGTGATGTATTCAAACCTGTGTCATCACAGGGCAGATGTTCTAGCTTTGTTCATCAGCATTTTGTGAACTCAGCCATCCAAGCTGCATTAGCATGACTTCACATAAATAAAAAACCTACATTTTGTTTAATGAGAAACAGTAACAATGTATATATACTGAAATACAGAGCAGGATTTGTAAAGAGGGCAAATTCTTTTATATCTGCTGGTGTAAGTTAGTAAGTAGATGAGCTTTCAGTTGAAAAAAACTGGTCATTTATAGTTTATGAAGCCTCAAGAGAAACATCATCTTTTCACAATATTTTGTTTATTAGACACTAGCAAAATAGTTGAAATACCTTTAAAATTTTTTTTTAGTAATTTAATTTCATTAACTAACTCTTTTTATACATGATACAATTTTTTAGCCTTTGTGATTCTTTTTCCTCTCCCTGTTTCTATTCTTCCCTTGCTTCTTATGCAGCCATTGCCCTGAGCCTGAGGATTATAGTGTTCCTTCAGATGATTGGTAAGCTGTCAAAATCATTTAGTGTGTGGTGTTTGTTGAAGATTCAGGCTTAAAAGCAGTGAATGAGATGTTTGGAAACAGAGCTAATTGTGAGATACTTTACTCAAAAGTTATTTTAGCTTCAAATTGATGCAGACTGACAGTCTTACACAAATACATGCCATCAGCATTCTACGGCATTAGGTTGTGTACTCTGGAATACAATTGCTAATAGGGTCACTGGGGAATAGCAAGTTATTCCACTGACAATCCTGTAAAATACAGAACTGCTTATTGGAGAAAGTTTTGTCATTTATTAAGGTAGCTGATATTGTGGTAACTTGATCACACTTTTCTACTCTTAGTAATAGGTTAGTAATAATCTCTAACGTGTTGGGGAAAATTCCATATCTGAGAGCACAAACTATGTAATAAGCTATTGTTAATATTTTATTTCCTGCAGATAATTTTAGAATATTAGCACTACCTAGTTATTAACTGAAACTGAGATTAAAGCACCCAAATACACTTGGGGCCAACATAATCTCTTAACAGGAACCTCAGGAAACACTAAGTCCTGCCTTCCTTTCTGCTGCCATCTGTATGATGCTTTGTACTTCATCATCATTCTTTCTTAAACTGAATATTTGCAATACTGTTCAAAATTAAGCTCGGATCAGGGAAAAATCTGTCATTTACAGTCTTTAAATTCTCAATATTGTATTTGTTGAAAGTCACAGCAAGATTTATCACAAAACTGCAATGTGTTATTGTCTTATGTTCAAAAAGTTTGAAGGAAAAAAACTTGCTTTGCTAGATTAGAATTAATAATTCTTTCCCTACCTATATATAAAAAGTGACACACACACACGTCTCAAAATCCTGCCTGACCCGAACATTCGCTTTTGATGTAGCAGCAAGATGTTTCTTACAAAGATATACAAGTGTGCTTAACTGCACTCAAGTGAATGGTTTCATTAAAATGCAATGCTTACATGAAATTAAGCGTGCTTGCATATAGGATATTCATTAAATGAGACTGGTTTTGACTAATACACATCAAAATCTTTATATATCTGAAATGGATCAAGTGATGCCTGAACAGTAGTTAAAAAAATCCTGCCTTTTATAAGTGATGAACATCTTGTAAATACTTATGAAATAAAATACTTAAGAAAATTTTTTGTTTGTAAATCTGTTGTAATTAGTAGAATCTGTTTATGTATCTAGAATGACTAATGTACTGAATTCCAAATCTTTTACATCTTTATTTTTTGTGTGTTTAGAAAGAATTGTTTTCCAGTTTAATACAACACATACCTGCAAATATTTTTCCTTTTGTTAGCACTGAGAATCTGGAAAATATCTTGAAGTCTTCCTGTTAGAAAGCTTTAAGCAAACAGCTTAATCCTTAGATTCTAAACAAATTTAATGTATCTGAAGTTGTTAACATTTGGTACTTCAAGATCTATTTATTTTGTATTAAAAAAAAAAAGTCTTGGTGAATGAGGATGCTTCAAATTTCTCACTTGAATAGGTTTTTAGAAAAAGGAATCCTTGACTGTTTAGATAGAGGAGGTACTGCCATTTTACATTCCTTCACAGTAGTGCAGTGCTAAAACATCTCACTTCTGGTTTTTGTAGAGAATCTTTAGACTGTCTTTGATGTATGTGGCTTATCCTTCAACTTAAAACACTGACTGTGTTCACTCTCTTCTAAGATTGTGATCCAATGCAAGATCAAAAGTAAATGGCGGGGGGGAGGGAACCCTCCAGCTGGGTTCACTTTTCAGCACTGTTTTGTTTCACTGAGATTCAAATTCACCTAGATTGTCTTAATACTCAGCAGTCAGCTGCAATATCAAGTCTTCCTAGAAGTATCTACATTTCTGAGTTCTCAACATTAGCCAGAAGATTTGTGCAATTTGAAATCTTAGTGTGTGACTTTCTCCAGAGTCATCTCCACCTTGCGTCTCTTCAGTCCCTTCCTGTTTCACCACTGTTGCTGTGCCTTCTTTATCCATCAGTTGACTGGCTTTCTTTTTGGTCATTAACTAATAGAAAACAGACCCTCTTGGTGCAGATTTCGCTGATGTCTGAACTCTGTTTGCTTACCCCTTTCAGATACTGGACTTTCTTCTCTGCAAACATCTGCAAACCTATTCCAAAACTGCTAGTTTCTCAAAGAAATGTGGTCTCTTTGGGAATATCTGTTCCTGAGTCCCTTCCATAATCTCATTCCAGAGATCAGAAGACAAGAAGCCACAGCCTTACACTGTAGATTTTATTTTTACTTCATCCTGCATTATCTGAAGTCAGCAGAAAAGCTTCCCTGGATTTAAGTGTATTGATATAAATCAAGGGTTCTTAAAATTAGCTGCACTTTAGAGATGTGAAACAAGTACCTTTCCACTACATTTTCTCACAGTATGTGGTTGCAGCCTTTATTGTGGCAGCTACAAACCAAAATTTGGTTTTGATCTTAGCACAGTAATGTGAATGATTTGTGTATGAATTGTTAAGAATATGCTAATCATGATCTCTTTTCTACTTAATTGTTTCTAGGCAGGGCTCACAAAATGGAGAAGAAAAAATATTTAGTGACTCATCATTACTGGAGAATCTTCAAAGCAATCATGTAAGTTACATAGAGACCATTGTATTGTGAAACCAAACCATGACTTTCAGTAAGTCAAAAGATGATGTCCTTTGAAGGAAAATAAATAAATTCTGTATTTGCACAAGTCAGCATGTCCTCATGAATACTTTTATAACTGTTGCTGATACGTGTTAGTTAGATCCAGCCCTTTATTTATTTCTGTTTTTTAATGTACGATTCAGATGTTGTGAGTCTGAAATATAATAGTCTTACATTTTTCATTCTGTGAGTGTTTTAACGTTCATCATGCTGTTCATATGATGTGGTGACATCCATCAAAGCTTTCAGGATCAGTCCAATCAACTTACTATCCTGACATGACTTAGTATTTCAGTGCCCTGGCTTAGACAAGAGTCAAGAGTTAACCATATACATTGGTTTTTCATATGTGCTTCCATGAGGTTAGATCATCAGTTCAGATGATGAACTGAAACAGGCTGGTATTTACCCCAAAGAGACAACATATTTCACAGAAAATTACTGTCTTAGTTTATGATTTGACTAAGAAACAGTACCATCATTACTATTTTCTGTTTGTCATTTGTACAAGAGATGTTTTTGCCTAGTCACAACCAAGAACACCTACATTAAATAGTGTAGCTGTTTGTTCTCTTTTTGAAGAGTAGATAAATTGCTTTTTTCTTTCCTTAAATTTTGTCTTCCCAAAAGAATAATTTCAAGGTAACTGGCAGGCAGTGAACCATTTTGTTCCTACAAATGGGGCAGTCTTAAATGGTAGACACCCACGTGCAACTCTCAAGTATATCTAAAGCGGAGGGGTCTCTTATACTTACCTGCACAGGCTATTTTCAGTGCTAGTAACATAGACTGCGTAGAAGAGGCATCATCCTGGTACAGAATCCTTGGTTTTCAGGCAGTTGAATCTTGAAACTTAAAAATCTAAGCACACATTCAAAGAGAGGTTTCATCATTATATGTTAAATGTGTTCTGAAGTGCTTTGGGAAAGAATCTGTAATTCAGCCTTTTGAATACATCTTAGGGGGTCTAGGGGTCCTCAGTGGAGGAGGACAGGAACCTGCTCCCATTAATGCTTGTGCACTGTGAAGTTGTTAGGTTTTCAGAGATTATTGTATTTTACACAGTAATTGTAATGTTATCTTCATTGTTTGACATTCTTAGTCCGCTACTAATCTGAAATACTATAATATGAGGTTGAGGTGGCAGCAGCTTTGAGCTGATTTAGGGGGAATGCTGGGGTTTCTTTTGTACAACCATTCAGGAGTCAATTAACTCATTTTGCAAATTTCAGCTGTATTAATAAGCTTTTTAGCTGTATTCATGAAAAAACAAATCAACTGCTTTGTTTATATACACTCTTTTCCCCTCTTCTGGCTAAATCATTTTAAATTGTTGCAGCTTTATAGACTCTGAAGCGCCTGAGACGTTCATCTAAATGTCTTCCTTTAAAAGCTGTGTGCCGGACCTCGCAGCATTTTCCACATGATTTTCTGGTTCAGTTGCTACATCTTTCTAAAGGTTCTTAAAAAGTGTTGTCAAATATGGCATTAGACAAAAGTAATGTAAAAGGGAGTATTTTTTTTTAGGAAAAAAGGCAACATTCAAAGAGACTTCAATGAATAAAGTAAAATTCACTTACCTTCCCTATAAAATGCCTATTTGAATTACTCTTTTTCCTGTTACCTACTTTTGATTGTTACAATAGCAAATGCCACTGAATTCTGTGTAGCCTGTATCAAAGTACAGCAGCAAGAAGTTATACGCTGCGTGCTGAAATTAGTGCACAGATTACATGTTTTGTTTAGTTGTTGATACTTTGTAAAGCGAGGAAAAATATTCCATTAAAATTTTTGTGACTATTGTTTTTCCATATCTGTCATTACATTTCAGGTAGTTATTGCTTAAATGAACAATCACTGACTTTTTTTTTTTTTTGTTTTAGCCAACTGCACCTATAATATGTGAGTTTTTGACGATGATGGCAGTGTGTCATACAGCAGTTCCAGAAAGGGAAGGGGATAAAATCATATATCAAGCAGCATCTCCAGGTGAGACTCAGATAATTGAATGAGCATATAGTAAAGTATTCTATCAATCAACAAGCAAATTTTATTCGACGCTTGTTGTTTTTTGAAGTATCTTCCAAAATTAAAATGAAAACTTATCCCTCAGAAAAAGAATTGGTGTCAGCTAAAATCAGTTTTGTCAAAAAAAAAAAANTTTTCAAAAAAAAAAAAAAAAAAGTAGAATTTTCTAATTTGCTTCAGAAAATACTTACGGATGTGGATTATGTAAGGGCAAAGGGTGATTAACCATGCAGCACTCCTGAGGTGTTGCCAGATTGCTGTGGAAGTCTGATGGAACTGCTCAGATACAAACAGAAATCAAACCAGGAGACAAATTGATGTCCTTGTGTGTGAACCTATTTTGTACTTGGTAATCATGGTATTGATTTAGAACAAAGGCTGTGTTTGTAATAAAAAATGAAAAAGAAATTATTTTAGTAGGATTGAAGTTGTGACATGTTCTACTAGAGAGTGAGAAAAAGTTGTAGTGCAGAAGGACTGGCTCAAGCCTTCTGTGATTCATAGACAATTTTTGAATTCAGGAAATGATGAAGCAAGGTGAAATGATGAAAATGTGCTCAGCTCTGCTGAGCTAATGCGTTATAACAAGTTATGATGGCAGAAATGACGCGAAGCGCAGAGAGTCTTCATCCTTCCTCTTCCCTGTCTGTCCCAGCTCCTAGGGGGCTATCTCTCTAATTCTGTCCTTCAACAACTGGAAGCCAAGGGCAGAGGTAGGGCCATAAATAAAACTAACTGGGCCATGACAGTGTTTTATTGGGCATTGCAAGCAAATTCTATTCTGCCATCCTGAACCATTTTGAGAGAACGGATGCCTATGGGAGAATGCCTTTCTGCTTGAAATATTTCCTCACTGTAGGCATTGAAGCTATCTATTATTTACAGGAATGACTTACACTCCTTTCTTCTAAAACAGAACTTACACAGCAAGAAATGTACCTTATCCGGTGCCCTGCTGAGGAAGCTGCTTCCCTAGGAATTGAGAAGTTTGTTCTCTATGTAACATTTAGTCAACATCCAAACATCTAACTCCCTGAAAGTAGGCTGACGGGGAGAAGGAAGGCAGGAAGTCTTGTCTCTTGATGAAGCAGTGGCATTGTATCTGCTGGAATGCATAATTCATTAGTCTGCAACTTAAAACTTTGAAGAGGATGTTCTTGTGACTGAGCTGAGAGGAATGTTCCTTTTTTTTTTTCCTGAACTGTAAACTCATTTCATTAGTTTCAACAGGAGAAACAAAGAATTCTTTCCAGCACCATGTCTAATCTTACAAATCTATAAAGGGAAAAGGAAGTCAAAAGTAGAAAAGCTTGGACTGTGTCCATTAAATCATGGGGTAAGCTAACAGTTTTCTGGCACATCTGTAGAGCAACTGATTGATTTGTTGCAGACGAAGGAGCATTGGTCAGAGCAGCCAGGCATCTTCGGTTTGTGTTCACTGGAAGGACACCTGACTCAGTAATCATAGAGTCTGTAAGTACATTGGAGTAACACTGTAATATGCTGTATTTACTTTTGCTGTATTAAATAATTTCTGAATAACTAGGTTTGGTTCTTTTGCTTGAGGATTTTTTGCATTATCACCTTTTTTTTTTTCCTTCTATTATTCAGTTGGGACAGGAAGAGAGATACGAATTGCTAAACGTCCTGGAATTTACAAGGTAAACAGCATATTGTACCCTTGGTGTCTTTCTGTGAAAATACTTGAAGAATTTTTGTTATGGATAAAAATGTTTGCATTTTTTATATTTGTATAGGGGAAGTATGCAGGTTGTGTGGCTTTTATCTGTATAATTATGTGATAAATGTTTACAGTTTTGCATATAGTATTAAGATCACACTGCTGGTTTTGTTGTAGGAAATTTTCAGAAATTTTTTTTTTCCTGTTGTCTCCTTTTTGGCTAGTATTTTTCACTTTTTACACAAAGATTGAAAAAAAAAACCTCTGATCTCAAATCTTGAAAAAATGTGAAAAGACAGTACAGGTGAAAGCCCTGGCACCATGTGATTTATTAAAAATTTGATACTTGGAGGCAAGGGGGAAGAGTCAAATAAGTGTTATGTATAACTTGTGCTTGCCTTGACTGATAGAATCAGATTTTGCATTTGACCTTAAATATACTTGCATAATTATGACTGTTTAAGTACTCTAGATTGAAACTCACTCTCTTCTGAGCAGCATCACTGGAGTGTTGGCAAATTAGTTTTCTTGGAAAATTAGTTTATCGAGTACTTTGCTTTCACTAAAAATTTCTGTCAAAGCTGTTGGAATTATGAAAATGCCTATAAGAAATCTGGATGCAGTTTCACTTGTTATGTAAATCTGTTTAAGCTGAATCCATGTATATGCAGTCTGTGTTCTTAAGTATTTGTGTAGGCCCGTTGCTTACTTTGGCACAGGATGGGGAAGGGATTTGTATGTAGAGGAAGCTCTTTTTTTTTTTTCCTTCCTTAGAATGATTACTTGTAATTGTGCCTGCGGAAAGTGATCATTGTTTTCCTTCCTGCCCTATTATGTTTCCCCTGAGCTTAGCTAAAGAAGCAAAAAGATTTAAAAAAAAAATATCCAAGGCAATACTGGAGAGATGGACTGAAGATGTAAGGTTGGGTGAAATGAGAGAAGTAGCTGCCTGTAGTTATAAAAATAGCAATAACAATGTGCAGCATAAAGATCACCACAGTGAAAAAAATAAAACAATGCCATAGAAAGTAGTTTGTATAGTTCTTAATATCTTTTAATGACTGCTTGCAGTTAATACTGGTGTTATCAAAAATTTCAAGTATGTTCTCTATAATACATATTTATGCCTTGGTTTATTTTTTCTGTAGACACTACTCTGACTTTCTGTTTTGAAAAGTTAGTAAGTATGTAGCACAAAGTGCACGGAGTTAGTTTGACATCAGTGAAACTGCATTCATCGAGTAGCAGTGAAGGATTCCTGCTTTCTTTCCGGTTTTGATCTTTGTCTTGATTCCAGATATCTTTTTAAACTTCTGTGTCAGTCTAAAATTGTAATTTAAACAGAGATACTTTATGGAGAAAGGAGAATTGCTTTTAAATCTTAACCTTTGGAGGATTAAGTTTTTTGGTGGATACCAATCACCTAACTTCATTAAGAATTCAGGTTTTATAGCTGTTTTTGTTATTCTGTCATATTTAGCGTTGCTTGGAACTGACTTGTTGGAAGCACTAGAGGTCACCCTTGTTCCACAGCAAGAGAAATTTTGGCTCCAAAACATAGTGCTATCTGTATGGGTAGGAGCATGTACCTTCAGAACAGTAATCTGTAGCAATTAAACTATTGAGTCAAGAGTTTCCAGGTGTTGCAGGTTTTTCCCAGAAAGAATGAAATTGCTTGCCACATTCCAGCGCAAGCCAGATAGATAAGACTCTTCTGCAACTGGAGTGCAACGGTGTCAACATTTGATGGGATAGTCTTTCAGAGAAGCATGTTACAGGGGTGAAACTTGCAGGAATGTTTGGTAGAATTATCTTTTATGGTGCTCTTTTTTTTTTTTTTTTTACAGTGGTCATAATTGTGCCAGTGAAAAGAAAAGTAGTAGACTTATACAATATGGTAATTATGCTTTATTAATAGCAAGGAAGTAGCTCTCTGTCTAACTTGCAGGTAACCATACTGAAAGCAACTGATAATCTTTAACCAGCTGACAGTTATTCCTAAAATGTAGTGCTAATCTCTGTGGAGCACGTAGTGTCCTGGTAACTTGTGCTGAGTTTTGGTTGCCTCCGGTAGATACTCTGCTCAGATGCCACAGCTGCTGTGGTACCTTAAGCTCAAGGAAGCGAAGAGTTGTTCAGACCGTCTGCTGTTCAGGGCTCCCCATGCTGTCAGGGAAGGAATTGTGCGGTGCTGTGCCTGTTCATGTATTCTGTCACCTGGAACTGTAACAGGTAGAAAAACCGAGGCTTTCTCTTGGGAGCCAAAACCGTCTCCTAGGATATGTATCTACAGAGCAGGGGGAAGCAAGGCTCCGTGTCAGTCAAGGATCCAGAAGCAAAGAATGTCTTACACTTACTGTCATCCCTGTGCTGAGTACATGCCTTGTCTTTTCACCTCGGTGAGTTGCAAAGACGGGCATGATTCTGAGCATGTTATTCTTTGTTTCAGTAAGCATAGGCAGTGTCCACTGTCGGAGCACAAATTGCACATCAGTCCTTGCGTCAGTATGTCATTACTAGCAGTGCTAGTGCTGAATGAGAATTTGACTTGTGTCTGCTTGTTTTTGTAGAGGAATTAATTGAATTTTTAGCACCAGAGTTAATTTCACTGCAAGTATTGAGTATAGATGTAGTAATAGTATCTCAATATCTGGAGTATATATCATCTATAGATTTAATAACTGGTTTTTATCTGCATCCTGAGGGCGTGTCTTCACAGTCTAGCAGAAAAAGTCTCTGATAGTTAGAGAGTAAAGCTTCTTGTCTAAAAATGTTTTTTATTTAGAATGCCAATGTATTAACTTAAAATACAGCAATAGTTTGACTAGTCCCATTGGATCAGTTTTATGAGTAATCCACGTTGCCTTGACTATTGTACTGGGCAGACATAAGGCCTCTTCCTAAAGCATTTGAGACCTTATCTCCTCTCCATCATTCAAAGAGGTCCAGAATATGCTGATCCTATTTTGTGACTGAAAACTGATACTTCTAAATGTAGAAAAAGAATGAATGGCTGACAGAGGAGGTACCAAAATCTCTGTAGCAGTCTTTGTTTTCTGTGGTAGTGTTCTTGCGTTCTGAAGAAATTTTCATCTTAAACCTGCGACAGATTTTTAAACCTGAGATGGGTCCCATCAAGAGCTGCTTCTCCATTCCCAGATTCTGGAAGTGGCAAATCTCGGGACTGAGGCAGGTATTTCTGTCTCTTTAAGATGCTTCTGTCCATCTGTAATCCCATGGCAACTCCATGGGAATTACCAGCTAGTCTGCCTTCTTGTCATGACCCAAAGGGTTACCCAGCTTGCGGCTGTATAGAGATGATGCAGTGGGTTTGCAGGATTCCATAACACACAAGGATATGGAGGTTTTATTTTCTAAATTTCTTTATTATAGATTACTACAAATTACTAGTAGTAAAGCAAGTGTACTCGTGAGTAATAAAGCACTTCTTATATTTTAATATTAGCAGCAATCAATAGTAGCAGCAAGTATGTATTTCCGTATATTACAAGTTGCTACTAAATTATCACTAGTGAAAAAGTTCACTTGCAATCAGTTACCTATATGTGCATACACACATAAATATGATTGAAAATATACGGGTCCAGGGCTTACCAACGCGCTCCCAGGAGTGGGGCCTCAAAGTGCGTGACGGACAAAGTCTCACTTGGAAGAGTGAGAGTCTGGAGTCGGCCAGGTGTTCGGGTGATGGTCCAATAATTTGTCTAGGAGATCCTGGAAAAAATCATGGAGAGGGAGTTCTCAGGGGGAGAGGCTCTATGTTGGGTAACAGTGAGTCATTTGTATATGGCAGGGACATAGGAGGGTGTAGGACCCCACTGCCTGGAGCAAGTCAATAGATGCTGCTGATGTGTATTTTTCACCTGGGGCAGCCAATAGATGATGGTGCTTTCTTTTCTTTCAGACCAATTTTTGTTTTTCCAGACTGTGTTCCTACTCTTTCAGCTAGAACAACCGATAGCAGTTGCCAGTTCCTACTTTCTTGGGATGTTTTCTCTATTTTCCAGACTTTTTCACCTTTCTGGACAATAAGTTGTAGTTATGGTTCCTTGTTTTGCACTAATTAATGGTTTCTAGATACCAAACTGTACTTTAGAGATGCTGGCTGTGCTTCTCAAGTGTGTTTCTGGTTGCCAGGCTGGCAGGCATTTTCTCTGTCAGTATTTCAGCAGACATCTTCTGTTCAGTATTTTTCCTCTTATACCCAGGTTGCCTTTATGGGTGCTCACATGACTCCTATGGTGAAGAAAACCAAATTGAAAAAAGCGCTCTCACACTGACAGTTATTTGTAGTAGTGCAATTTTGTGGTTTTCCGTATTTCACCGAGTAGATAAAACTGTCACTGCAATGAAAAGGCTCATAAAAAGTTAGAAGTCTTTGACAGTAAGTCCTGGTCATTAGCTTTATTGCACTCTTACTAAGAAAATGTATGTCAGTCAAGATTCAATATCTGTCTTTATAGCTAAAGTTTGAGTGCTACAGGAAAACATTGGTTATTGTCTGATACATCTTCAGTAGATTGATAGGCAGCTGTATGCACAACTTTAGGACTGCAATCTTCTGGTATTTCAAGACAAGTACAAAACTGCTGAGTTTTTACTCAAGGGCATATATATCAAATTATTGTTTATACAGCTCCTAAATTACTGTGTATTCCCCAATTCCTTACCTCAACATTCAGGCAAGTGTAATAAATTTAAGTAGCAGTAGTCTAAATAATCTTTCCAGGAATCAAAGTGGATCTGAGACTTGCTTTTATTTTGGCACCTTAAGTGCATTTTGGGTGACCTGAATGTCTCCACAGATCCCAACTGGACACTATCTAAGGGGGTTTGGAGTTCTGTTTATCTGAGAGTTTTTGGATTGGAGATGAAATGGAGAAAGAGTTACAGCAGTTAGTGCCTTTTTATGCTCTCTTGTGCGATATTCACAGTAGAAATGCAATTTAATATTGCTGTTCAGTTGTCTGTACTTGAAGCAAAGTACAATCCTAGGTGGAATAGGAAAATATTTCCTTGAGGGTACTATTCAGTTACTTACTTCACCAGTAATTCTAACATTCTTTCCTTCACCTATCTCCATATGTTCCACCTATAGGATGTTTTCCACGGCAGTCTGAACTTCAGGAACCATTCATACAATAGCACTATTTGACCTATAAATGGGATCCAGTTCCAACAGCAACCAAAGTTGTAGAAGGACCATTTATTTCCATCTCTTTTGTGTATTTTACTGTAAACTATTGTATGAGAAATGTGTTTTGTTCCCTGAATAGTTTCTGTGGATTTATTTAAAAAGTTGAAGTTTTGAAAGAATTAGAATATAAATACACATTTTGACTGGATATGATCTCTAATCTAAAGTGTGCTGCTTGTTGGAGGGAAAGACAGAAAGCACAGAGTGACAGTCTTCTCCGTGCTTTCCTCCAATTCCTAGCTCAGTCATGAAGAAAAAAGAAAAAAATACTTAGATCTCACTAACGACTGAGAGCCAGAGAGTAGTTAAAATGAGGCAAGCCCCTTTCCAGTTCTTAGCATACTTAAAACTTGGCACGATTAATTTACTGTGTGGATGGCCAGGCCCAGAGAGGGGTGGTGAATGGAGTCAAATCGAACTGGCAACCGGTTGTGAGTGGTGCTCCACAGGGGTCGGTGTTGGGGCCCATCCTCTTCAGCATCTTTGTTGATGATTTGGATGAGGGAATTGAGTGCACCCTCAGTAAGTTTGCAGAAGACACCAAGCCTGGGGGAAGTGTCGATCTGCCGGAGGATAGGATGGCTCTGCAGAGGGACCTGGACAGGTTGGATCGCTGGGCAGAGGCCAGTGGGATGAGGTTCAGTGTGGCAAAGTGTCGGGTCCTGCACTTTGGCCACAACAACCCCAGGCAGAGCTACAGGCTTGGGGCGGGGTGGCTGGAAAGCTGTGTAGAGGAAAAGGACCTGGAGGTGTTGGTTGACGCTCGCCTGGACATGAGCCGGCAGTGTGCCCAGGTGGCCAAGAAGGCCAACGGCATCCTGGCCTGTATCAGGAATAGTGTAGCCAGCAGGAGCAGGAAGGTGATCGTCCCCCTGTACTCAGCCCTGGTGAGGCTGCACCTTGAGTAGTGTGTCCAGTTTTGGGCCCCTCACAAGAAAGACATCGAGGCCCTGGAGCGTGTCCAGAGAAGGGCAACGAA
>VWZZ01005504.1:344955-383822 GCA_013399095.1 Psophia crepitans
GTGGTACTTGGGGACATGGTTTAGTGGGTAATAGGTGGTAGGGGGACGGTTGGACTGGATGATCCTTGAGGTCTCTTCCAACCTTAACAATTCTATGAACTCTGGGGTGACAGCAGTAACAGTGTATGAGAGACTGTCTGGGAAGGAATAAGAAGCTGAAACGGTCCATGATGCACTATCTCTTTATAATATTGGTCACAACTGCTTTGTACTTTAAGGTGTGTCTACAGTAGACAGTATTCAGATGATGGTGAAGATTCTGAAATTTGTTTTTTACAGGGCAAAGGCCTACAGAACTACGCACAGAAAACCAGCGTTTCCTCTAATTATTAGACAGTAAAAATGTTTTTCTGTCCCCATCAGCTGAGAACATAATTCAGAATAGCTAGTCCTTTGTTCTTTTTCTTTGTTTTATATAAGATATATATTGATATTCCTAGGTAAAATGTTGGCAAATATTTATATTTACGAACAACCTTATACAGGCCATTTGTTTCTCTTTCAGCGCTAGGAAGAGAATGTCAGTGATAGTTCGCACACCATCGGGAAAGTTAAGACTCTACTGCAAAGGAGCTGTGAGTGTTATACTGTTTTCACTGTGTCAGAGAGCATGTGCTGCCAATGAAAATATAAAAGCAAAAAGGTTGTTGTAACTGCAGTCAAAGCATTGAAAGTGTGGGGGAAGGAATGTTGGTGCCTTTTTCAATTTACATCATTCCACCATGTAGCTGTTTAATGTGATGAAATAATTAATGTCTCTTTGTACTAACCACCTATGAGGGTATGACAGACCTGTTCTTCCTATTCTTTGTACTGGACTAGTATCTTTATGCTTCCTATTAATTGCTTCCTCCGGTACTCCCAAAAAAATGGATGAATGCATGGTTTAATCTATTAGTTACTTGCTGGATTAGCTGAGCATGAATCACTAGGTAGAAATAGTAATCTAACATAAACAACTAGATGGGAAATTTTAACCTGCCATTGATGTTATGCCAGAAGTCAGTTTTCCTGAAAACAGGATCAGTGGAAAGATATCTTAATCATAACGTATCTAGGAATGGCAGAGTTGCTCATTAGTTCTTGCTCTGTACCTTAAGTCAAGTTTGAGGGGGAGGGGGATGCAAATCCAACTCCTCAATGGTTTGGGGAAAAAAAAAAAAAAAAGCTTTTTGAATATAAATGTCCGTTCTGTATCTTCTCAAGAGAGAAGAAGCTGTTGTTAATGTTCTGTATATCAAGTTGGCTACAAAAACCTGAGGATCACAGTTATGAAACACTAATTTTACCTTGTGGGTTTAATATTGAAGAGGAAGACAGCATTTTAGGAAATTAAAAGAATTCACATGACAAGCCAAAGGAAGATGTAGCGCTCTTCAACATGAAGGGAAATAACAGCAAAAAGTGTAGGAGAGAACAACTGCATTGTAGCAGAATTTGTAAATTTAGAGAATCTGAGGATTTGGAATGTCCTTTTTTCCTTCCTCTGAAATAAAATTACTTCTGTTCATTTTTGATACTGGAATAAAGTATTGGTGCTACATATTTTTCTGCCATTTCCTACATGATTTGTATTGTCTACACAAAAAAACTCTCATTTTTTTTCTATTAAATTGTTCTGAGTTAATTTTTTTGTTTTGTAGGATACTGTAATTTATGACCGTCTTGCTGAAAGTTCAAAATACAAAGAAATCACTTTAAAACATCTAGAGCAGTTTGCTACAGAAGGTGGGTGATGTTATTCAATATAAAACTAAATATGAAATTCAGTTACTGTTCAGCTTTTCAGTTTTGCAGTTGTATGTTGCTGTAATGTTTTCCATTAAGTTTC
Organism: Psophia crepitans; assembly: GCA_013399095.1. Classification (NCBI taxonomy): domain Eukaryota; kingdom Metazoa; phylum Chordata; class Aves; order Gruiformes; family Psophiidae; genus Psophia; species Psophia crepitans. The sequence goes on from VWZZ01005504.1 coordinate 346,787, forward strand.
AAAATCATGTTTTAGTAAAGCCTCCTAAAAAAGATCTTCCTTTTCCTGAGAAGTTCCAGTAATAATTTTACACTTTAAAAAAAAAAAACAAAAAACCAAAACATGCACAATGGAATCTTTTAAACAAAATGTATTTTTCCAGAGAGCAAACACATTGCACACTGTTTGTATCTGTGAAGATCTCATTTCCTGTGGTCACTTTCACGTCCCACACACAATGAATGCTGTAGGGATGGCACACGGGAAGAAGTAACCAAAGTGAAGGTGCTTGGAAATAACACACGTAGTGCTTTTAAAGGTAGCTTTATGCTATGTTATTTCTATTACCAGTCACAGTAAGAGGAGTTGTGAGCTCTAGCTTTCCATGTGGTGTGTTCAGACATTTCTGCTGGTTTAACAATCACTTACAAAGTATTTGCTGAAGGTTGGGAACCCCTCCATGATGGTTCATGAGGTAGGACTAGTAAGTAAAATATGTAAATTTTACAAACTGCCAGTCAGTTATTTAGTAATAGTGGATTTCACAGTATAGACATGAGCAGGAAGGCAGACTGTAGGAAGGTTTCTGCTTTCATGCCAGTTCTTCTAGCAGAGTTCCTATATCTTCCACACCATGGCCCCTTTCTGGTATCTCAGTAAAGGATTAGAGAGTTCTACGGTGAAGTGTTGTAGTGTGTTAATTTAACTTGGGAGGGAGTAGTTGGAAGCAGAATTATAATAGTTATGGGAATCTGAACTGCGATATTTTTACCTGTTTTTTAATACACTGTTACCAGCACATTAAAATTCTCTTTAATGTGTTCTAAAAAATAGGTTTACACCAGAAAGAAAACTTTATTAAAATATTTTCCTTCTAAAATGGAGTCCTTACCTTTTGATAGCTATGTCTGGGCAAATATTTCAGTAAAAGTCCTTTTTCTGTCTGTTATAGATACGACTTCTCTAATTTTTTCTCTTTTGGTTTATAATGGAATTTAGCATTTTGGTTAGTGTCATAGTCAGCACCTTCAGTCTCTTGATTCTGTCAGTGACAGCAGAAGCAAGCCACAGATCTGTTTGTTTTGTTAGTTTTCCATATCAGCATCTCTGCAGGAAACATTTGGTTAGCCTTAAATAATCGTAAATTATCAAAGTTATGATACATTATACAATAATGTTGAAACCAGAACTAAAATCAAATTTGATTGATGGTACAGAAGAAAGCCTCAGATGTACCGTTTGAGCTCGTGAATCCAGTTTTATGAGCTGATTGGCCAGTTTGCAGTTGTAAAGACCTAACCAGGATCAGTCAAGAAGTTCCTTAGATATGAAGTTAGTTTGGGTCATAAGGCTCTATATTTGATTACAGGAAAGGTAAAAATAGATCAATATCTGCTATCCTGTGTGAACTGATACCAAAATTTCAATCCAATTCTTAGTTATGGTTCTCTGATAAAGTTTTTTTCCTTAGCAGTCAGGCTAGACCAAATGAATCAACATAAAAAGTGAAACATTCCACCGATCTTTAAAACCACTGTACATACACATTAGTGTTAAGAAGTTTGTTCATGTACTTTCTGTACCCTTCATTTCAACAGCTGAAAAGATTTACTGTTCAGAAGAGTGAATTGCTAACCCTTAGGCATAAAATTCAAGCTTTAAAAAAAAAATTAAATACGTTTCTCTCTGGAATCGATTAAAGAAATTTGTATTTATTTTTGCATCAGATTTAAATTGCAGCTGATGACATTGCGAAGTTTCTCATGTGTAGCCTTTCATGTGGCAGTACAGTATGTCCTTGGCATATGCTGCATGCTCTTGGTGTGTTGTTCAAAAATGAAGTGGTTAGCATGGCTGGCATTTATATTTAAGCATTTATTAAGCTTGAGTGTTAATGCCTGCTTAGATAAATAGAGAAAGTGAATAATTTTCCTGTGGTGGTGTTCCAGTCTGTTAAGAAACAGAATTAATGATATTTTGGTTTCCACAATTTTTTTTAATTTTTTCTAATTAAAAATAAAAGAAAGAATTAGGTTCTGATTTAAAAATAAAAAGCAAATGCCTTGAATAACTTGCTTGCTGATATTCCTGATTTCTTCATTCTATCAGCTGTATAAAATACTTTGGAAGAGCTGTGGAAGTAGTATTACTATTAGTCAGCCATAAATTCCTTTCTTCCCCTTCACCTCATATTTATTTCATTGGACCTTGCTAGCATATCCTTATTACATGGGGGGTAAAAAAAGAAAAGAAGGAAAGAAAAAAAAAACAAAACCACACCACCACACCACCACAACCCACCCCCAAGCAGTTGATTTGTTACCCTGAAGTTAATTTTTAGGTCTAGATCATGAGAAGCTGTGTTCCTAATGCTGTTCCCTTGTCAGGATATTAGAATTACCCACGGTGTTCATCCTGAAGGTGTTAAACTACTGTCTTACATCTAAGATGCATATGTATTATTTCATATCCAGCCTCTTGATCATTTCAAAATTGCTGCTGGTGCTGAGCAGTAGATGACAGAAACCTGTGAAGAAATAAAGATTGCATTTAGCTCCGCCCCCACCCTGGGTATGGTGCTCCTAGAGGAGAGGCCAAAGGCACTCATTACATTGGTCCTGCCTATGCGCCTGTCCTAAATCGACCTGCCTGCAAATTTGGGGCTTCATAAGACATCACTCGCCTAGAGCAATGCTCTTCTTAGTATATAAAGACTTACGCCAATTTCATGCTCTAGATTTCTAAGAATCTCATAATAAGTGAAAATGAACTGTAAGGACATTACCGCCTGACTACTTACATCGATTGTGAATGTGTGTTGTCAAAAAAAAAATAGGTGTTTCTTGTAATGTTTCAGTCTCAAATTCTGACTGTAGTGCTGAATTCGGGTTTCTACTGAAGGAAAAAAAAATCTCTTAACTGACTCAAAAATTGTTAAGTAAAATTTCCAAATGTTGTGTGTACACAAAGATTTTATTTTAAGAATTTTGAAAGCTGAAAGAACCTGTGAGCTGGGAAAATTAAATCTGAACGGATTCAACGTCGACTTCTAGATGGTAAATTTCAAACTTCAGGTGAGAATTTCATAAGGATATTGAGAAGGGGTGAAGAAGAGGGTAGTTATAACATTATGCTGATATATTTTAACTTTATTGTTTTCCAGCATAGCAGCATCTAAGTTTAAAGAATTTTTGTTCAGAAATATATTTCAGTCTTACAGTTTTAATGTTCCTAAAAATCTAATGTATATACCTGTTCAGCAAATGTAATTTGGGCTTGCTTCATGTTTGCTTACAGTTTAAGATAAGTCAAATCTTGTGTATAATTTCATTATTTTTTCCCCTTGAAGTATATAACCTCAATTGCATTCAGCTACCTTGAAAGAGTTGCTTTGTTGAAAAAAATGGTATTTGTATCAGTTTTACTTCATATACATTAAAAAAGTTCTTCAAGACATGCAGCAGTTAGTTGAAAATCAGCATAAGTATACATAAAATACAGAATAAATCCAACTGTTAGTAGTTGCTCATTGCAGGCCTATCAAGGAAGGGATGAACAACTACTGAATCATACTTAACTGTCTGCTTTCTCTGTAGGCTTAAGAACTCTGTGTTTTGCTGTGGCTGAGATTTCGGAAAGCGGTTATCAAGAGTGGTTAGACGTCTATCATCGTGCTTCTACAGCTATACAAAACAGAGCACTCAAACTTGAGGAGAGCTATGAACTAATCGAAAAAGTATGTGTAGCTTTCTTGGTTGGGGGTTTTGTTTTGGGGTTTTTTGGGAGGTGAGGAAAGTGGCTTCCTAATTAGTGACCTTGCTTTCTGTGCCGTGGAATCTGAATCACTATTGCAGAATAATGCTTAGAAAAGAATCCCAGGTGACCCGCCTGGTGGATGAGGGAAAGGCTGTTGATGTAGTCTACCTAGACTTCAGCAAAGCCTTTGACACGGTCTCCCACAGCATTCTCCTGGAGAAGCTGGCGGCCCATGGTCTGGACAGGTACACTCTTCGCTGGGTTCATAATTGGCTGGATGGCCGGGCCCAGAGAGTGGTGGTGAATGGAGTCAAATCCAACTGGCGACCGGTCGTGAGTGGTGTGCCCCAGGGGTTGGTGCTGGGGCCCATCCTGTTCAACATCTTTGTTGATGATTTGGATGAGGGAATTGAGTGCACCCTCAGTAAGTTTGCAGACGACACCAAGTTGGGGGCAAGTGCCGATCTGCCGGAGGGTAGGATGGCTCTGCAGAGGGACCTGGACAGGTTGGATCGCTGGGCAGAGGCCAACGGGATGAGGTTTAATGTGGCAAAGTGCCGGGTCCTGCACTTTGGCCACAACAACCCCAGGCAGCGCTACAGGCTGGGAGCGGGGTGGCTGGAAAGCTGTGTAGAGGAAAAGGACCTGGGAGTGCTGATTGATGCTCGCCTGGACATGAGCCGGCAGTGTGCCCAGGTGGCCAAGAAGGCCAACGGCATCCTGGCCTGTATCAGGAATAGTGTAGCCAGCAGGAGCAGGGAGGTGATTGTCCCCCTGTACTCAGCCCTGGTGAGGCCGCACCTCGAGTACTGTGTCCAGTTTTGGGCCCCTCACCACAAGAAAGACATCGAAGCCCTGGAGCGTGTCCAGAGAAGGGCAACGAAACTGGTGAAGGGGCTGGAGCACAGGTCTTATGAGGAGCGGCTGAAGGAACTGGGCTTGTTGAGTCTGGAGAAGAGGAGGCTCAGGGCAGACCTTATTGCCCTCTACAACTACCTGAAAGGGAGTTGTGGTGAGCTGGGGGTCGGCCTCTTCTCGCAGATAACTAGTGACAGGACTAGGGGGAATGGCTGCAAGTTGCGCCAGGGGAGGTTTAGGTTTAGGAGACGAGGAGAAATTTCTTCTGGGAAAGGGTGGTCGGGCATTGGAACGGGTTGCCCAGGGAGGGGGTGGAGTCACCGTCCCTGGGGGTGTTTAAGGAAAGGTTGGATGTGGTACTTAGGGACGTGGTTTAGTGGGTAATAGGTGGTGGGGGGATGGTTGGACTAGATGATCCTTGAGGTCACTTCCAACCTTAATGATTCTATTCTATTCTATTCTATCCTGACAGCTGTGTCATGTTGTCCTTGCAGTTTAGATGATCAAAATGAAGGAAAGATTAATTTGACCAAGTTTTTGCAGTGAGTGTCTACTTTGCCGGAGAGTTTATTTTGAGTTGAACTACCGGAAAGCTTTTTTTTCAGGGTTGCTCTGTTCTGTAAAAAAGGGTAATAACAGGCAAACATCATCTGCTTCATTATGTAGTGATCTTAGAACCATAGAGTAGTCAAGGCTGGAAGAGACTTCTGGAAGTCATCTAGACACAAATCCCTGCTCAAAGCAGGGCTAACTGGTTCCCCAGCATTTTGATAAGTTTTGACTGTCTGCACGGAGGGAGTTTTCCCAGCTGAGTAGGCAATTATTTCTTTTTAAGTGTTCAACTATTCTTTTTCACCTTCTTCTGAATTAAAAATTTTATTGCTGCAGAATGTGACTATTGCATCTTGCCCTTTCACCATGCACCTCTTGGAGGAAGATGGCTTCTCTGCAAGCCCTCTTCAGTTAGCAGAAGGCAGCCATGGAATCCCTCTCTTAGCCTTATTTTTTTTTTGTCCCCATGTTAAACACATCCTGCTTCCTCAGCTACTCTTAATACAGCGTGCTCCAAGCCTCAGGCTATTTTTGTGTCACTCCACTGGACTTGCTCCACTTTGTCAATCTCCCTTGTACTGAAAGCCCAGAAAGGGAGGTAATACTCGGATGCAGCCTCACAAAAAGCAGAACTGTAATCACTTCCCTTGAGTTTTCTGGCGCTGCTGCTGGAGTAGCTACGTATGTGGTTAGACTTCACTCAACAAAAAAGGCTCCCATGGCTCTTAAATGTATAGCAAAAAGAGTTCATGAGACCAATACTGCTTGAAGTTTTGATACTTCAGTTTGTAGGGGGGATTGATTTTAGTTTTTTTCCCATGGAAAGGATAGGAGAGATTACATTGATGAAACTGCTTAAAATTCAGAGCCTCAAGAACCTGCAGTGTTTAATTCATGAAAAAGAAGAGTTGAGGGTATATAGCGTCTGTCACTCCTGGGACCTCAGTTTGCAGAGATGACCAGTTTATCCAGACGTGCACAACACAGTCTTAAGTCTATTTAAGTTTGTTAACATTACAAATTTTTGTAATGCACAAGTACTTTCTCAGCATGTAGTATGCAAGCCGTGCTGCAATCTGGATTGCACACTATTAGTGTTATAATGGTGTCATTCACAGGATTTTAGCTACTTCTAGAGGTACAGAAATACAAAGTATAAAAATGGCTGTATTCACAAAAAACGTATAGGTTTGCTGCAGGGGAAGTTAAAACTAAACATAATCAAGATTATAGTTTTAAGATTAAGATGAATTTTTGGGTATTTTGGGTTTGGGGTTTTTTTATACTGTGAAGAGAAGTCATTACAAGTGAGAGAAGACGTAATAATAGCACTTGTAAGTCTTCAAATCAGAGAGGTGCCCCTCAGGAAAAGGCAGCTGTTGCTGAACAAGCTACTGAGCTTGTGAATAATTGACAAGTTTTAGTGGTCATGCTGTGCAGTTTATCAGGCCGTGTAGATATTAAACTTCAAGCTCATAGAAATAAACTGGAAGATCTTTATTAGTTGATACCAAGCCTGATTAATGAATTTAGAGAGTATTAATCTTGTCGTAAATATGGAAAATTAAACAAAAAAAATGGAAAGATTAAAACTGAATTTAAACTGGAAAAAAACTACACATACTGAATATTTTATGTTCACAGAATCTTCAGCTGCTCGGAGCAACAGCAATTGAAGATAAACTACAAGACAAAGTGCCTGAAACCATAGAGACACTCATGAAAGCAGACATAAAAATTTGGATACTTACTGGGGACAAACAAGAGACTGCCATTAATATCGGTATTATATTTGCATTTATTTGATGGCTTTGTTACAGATTTAGAAATTATACAAGTTGCTAGAGTAAAATTGCTTTAAGAACAGAAAGGTATCTTGTAAAAAATTAACATTATAAGTCTATATTTAAATTCTGAAATGACATATTTTTCAATCACCAGTAGTTGAAGAGTGGGGAATGGTAGATTATTCCTCTGTTAAAATAGTAACAGCAAGAAAAAATCATGTTATCATATAGAGGAGGAAAAACTAGGCATTTGTGCTTTTTTGTAGCATCTAAAATGAATTAAAAAGAACACGTTGTTTGGGGTTTGACAGTGAGAGGGAATAATATTAAGAAAATGTAAGTATTCTTACTTTCACTTCTGTAGTTTTCCTTCTTTCCTTGAAATCTGGTAGGGACCATATCTTAACTAAACAAAAATCTACAAGCATAATGTAGATTGTGGATTAAAGTAGTATAAACTTTACCATGAATCAGAGGTTTCCTTTTATTCTTTCCTTTTTATTGTAAAGGAGGAAGAAAAAGAATCATAAATTAACAATTCCAACAGTGATAAATCTGTATTTTTAAGTAGTAGTACATGAAGGATGCATTTAAGATTTAATATTCTTTGCATGTGAGCGTATCAGCACTTCTGCAGTAGCCTAGATATGTGCCCAAAATAAAGCATTATTTTGGTCATTTGGATCCTTTTTATTATTATTTTTAATCTTAAAGAACACTTTGTGTGCGCATGATACAGTTAATCTAAGGTTATTTCCATTAGTACCTTCAGGTTTGAGGCAATACGCACAGTATCAGTATTTTCACTGTATTAAGAATAGTGATAGATATCTAGGCAGCCTGCATCATTAGCACACAGCATACCTTCTGTTTAAAGCATCAAAGAATAAAAGAAAGGAAGGGGAACATGTGTATGTGCAAATTTTGTGTGAAATGCATGTTGCATTCCAAAAATTTGCAAGGCTAAGGGAGATCTCCCTGCCGTTTTCTGTAACTCCCTGTAGAGGTGTTTCTTGTCCTTCTGCTGAGCACAACAGTCACAAGTTGCAGTAAGGAAAATTCTGACTGTTCTTACTACTTGTACATCTGATTTTTATAGAATGTGGTGTAATTTTTTTAGTGTTGATTTCAGCTGCGGGAGTCTTATTTTTAATTCTGTCTGTAGCTCTCTTACAGGAAAAAATTGCTTTGTTACATTATAATGGATTTTGTGGGAAAAAATTTTGAAAACAAATTTTTTTTTTTAACAGGTCACTCCTGTAAGCTTTTGAGAAAGAACATGGGACTAATTGTTATAAATGAAGGCTCTCTTGATGTAAGTAAAACCTGCAAAGTTTTCAGTTAACGAAACATTATTTTGCTGCTTGAAATATCTAGATGTCGTGGACGTGACCCGAAAAATAACTTGGAGCATCAATTTATCTGGACAAACACATAAAATTCTGCTAAAACCACTTTTTGGTGGGGTGGTTTTGTTTCTGTTTGTTTGGGGGGAGGTTGCTTTTTTGTTTGTTCTTACAGTCTTCCCAGTTAATTTCAGTATTGCGTAGTTGGAAGACTGTATGGTCTTTCTGACAAACTGTTGCTGAATAACTAGAAACTTCACCTACAGCTTCCAAAACCACAGTGTAGAGATGAACTTCAGAATGATGAGCAAACAAATTCCATGCAGTGAAATGACCCCATCCATGCAGACATTAAGCCAGGAGCTTCACATGCATCTACTAGCACCTAGCCATGCCCAAACAAACTAATGCTAAGTTCCTTTCTAGTGTTGTTTATTACAGAATACTTCATATCTGCTAAATTAATTGTTATTGTGTGGTCAAACAGCTGAAACTAATTGGATGTTGAAGTGCAAGTAAGGGTTAAAACTGCCAACTTGCAAATATCCAGTGCTTTGTAGAGAAGAGATTCTTTAGATAAGGTAGGAATGCGATATTAAGTGAAAAATCCCGTGAGGGGGGAAAAAAATAACTCTTCTTACCACCCTCTAATGAACTTAGAAGTAGAAGAATTTCCTCAGTGGGAAAAACCACTGTCCGGAAGGCTTCAGGAGAAAAGTCTGCAATATTTACCTTACTGTCTGTTGTGGTCAGATTACTGAAGATAGAGGAGTTGGGGAGAGAGAGGAACAGAAAAGTGAAAAGAAAGTATGAGAATCAACAACCAAAGAGGAGTGCCTTAACTGAAGGATTCAGTGGCAGCATGTTAGAGTAGGCTATAACATCAATTAAAGTACTACTTTTCTTTTTAAAATAAGTACTTTTTTAAAAGTTTCAACCCATTTAGATTAACACATTTTCAGCATTAGTATGAATTTAATCATGATGAGTGTATTTCAAATATAAAATCTTTTTAAGCAAAATATTTTTGCAGACAAAAGTTAAAATAAAATCCCAAACACAGGACAAGCAGAAGCTGTTGATTAATGTCTGGAACCAGAGTCTGTTGATATAGTAAGCAAATTTTGACACAAGTAACCTGTGATATTAATGAACAGAGGCAATCTTCTTTTCTTAGTTTAGTTCATTGGATAGCTCTAGAAAGATTGTGATCTTTGTTGAAATAAACAGGGAAGGTTTTTGCTTCAAGCCCTTAACTTTTGCTGTTGAGTTTTTCACTTCTCAATCTTCAAGTAAAAATTAACCAACACAAGTGAGAACTTCTGTCCTGTACTTAGATTATGTACAAATACTGCTGGATTTCAGAGCTACTGAAATACTTAATCTTTTGCACTTCAAATCTATTGACTACTTTGTTTACTTCATGTGTAAAGTGAGATAAACTATCTCATAAAGTGAGATAATTTTATTTAAATACTACAAGGAGTCCAAGAAAAACTCGGTAAGCAAGCATTGCACATGAATCACTCCCAGTGTGATGATTAAAAAGTTGAGTAAATATATATTAAGCAATACATATTGAAAATAAATGTATGTAAATATAGTTTAAGATTAAATATAGTATCTGATACTGAACTCCCTAAATACAGTATCTGCACTGAACTCCCTGTTTGGAACCCAAGTGTGTAGATTGTGCAGAGATTGAGAGATCTTTTCTCTGCATGTACAAAGTACGTTCAGAGTACATGGGATCGCAGATACTGTATCGCAGGTGAAATTGCATATGCAGGTTGGGCGCTTGCAAATCTGTCTGTGCTGGTAACATAAATCATGGGGTTTTTGGCAGCAAGTGGTTGGAGTAATTGGATAGTTTGAGGGCACGAGGCATTTCAGAAAGTAATATTTAGTTCTGTGCCAATATTTTAACAAGAGACTCCATTAAAAGTTTTCTGCCATGTTTGAAGGTGCACTTTTCACTGTTTGATTAATGTATGCCTTGTGTCTTACCTTTTGCTTGGTGGTGTGGTTGGAATCAGATGTTGGTCTCCCTTTCTAGTGCGACTGGTTGAGTCAAAAGTCATCTTGAAAATTCTGATGGAGTGGAAATGGGGAGAGGGGTGGACTGCTGTGATTGCAGAACCTTGCATCAGTGCAGCTGCAAGGATGGATGCAATTCTTCTTTCCTTTCTGCATACCAACAACAGCTGGCAAGAGGCTGTCATACTTAGCTGGAGTATTATCTGTTAAGGAATATGACTGAAACTTTGGCTTTTGAGCAGCATAGAGCCATCTCTCGTACTGGGACCCTGTCCCTTACTTTGTGGGGGAATTGTGCTCCCATGAGGGCTGCTGGACACCCCAGTTCCCTCAGCACAGGACGAACTGAGCAGCCACCTTGAAGAAAAAAAAATGCTAGTATAGTGGGACCTGTGTGTTTAGGATCCTGGAGAAGAGTTGCTCTGTGGCAGTCCTCTCCCCCTTGGCCCTGCAAGGTAGGGGTATAGCCTCTTGGCTATATAAAGGTATATATGTTTGTAGGAGTTAGGAAGGTTGGCTTCTCTTGGTCTGGTTGCATCCCAGTGGCTTCTTCTAAAAAGGAGCTAGCTCAACTTTAATGCTTTTAGAGACAGGCAGAGTCCCCAGTCCCTAAGGCACGTAAAACAGACTTAACGAAACAAATACCTCCTCAATTTGGTCGTTATTGTGCCCTTAGCATGCAAGACAGAAAGTTAGACTAGAAAAAAAATTGTTTAGATTGTATCCCAGCTCTATGAACTGAGTTTGCAAAGAATATGCTGAAATAAGACATCTTCTTTTGAATGAACCAATGCCCTTATTTATTGAATTAAAAGAAAAATACCCCAAACCTCCCTCCCACTCTCCAGTTAGCATTGGTTGGGATAAATCTGGAAAGACTTCCAGGAAGCGTTAATGTATCTCTGTTTTTTTGCAACGTTGCTTGTTTTGAGGCTATACTCCCATGACATCTGCTTAGCTTCACAAACAAAACATGGTTTTGTTAGTAATTCTTACAGTTGTATAAAAGAACGCTGGGTTTTATTTTGCTTCATATTAATATAATGGACTGCTAAACCTTGGTTCAGTACTGTTAATCATTGTCAGAAATCATAAAGAGCATAGCTTTATTCTTTTAATTGTGAATTTAATTAATAATAATAGAAAATAGTTTGATTGCCGTACAGTTTCACAGAGAAATATTTAATGGAAATGGTGTAGAGGCAAATAAGGGGTGTTCTGATGCTGCTTTTATTTTAAGGCATTGAATTTCAGTATAAAACTACATGTAAGCCCACAGAGGAATTAAATATGGCAGTTTTACAATTGGGGTAAGTGTTTTGTATTGTGCTGGGGAGGGGGGTTTGTTTTTGATACATGACATGCCTGGAACTACCTGATGGCATGTCTGCCTGTGATAAAAAATGAACATCAATTTAAACAGAAGAGTTTATATTGCATGTACGAGAACAACCAATAGATGGGAAGAACATGAAGTTTCAGGCTCTTGCATTGCTTAAATTTAGTTAGAAGCTAAGTAGTCCATGGAGATGAGAAAAAAACAATACTTCCTTTATGTTGTGAGATTTCTTAATCAGAAACATGATCAGGAAAATAGTTACAGAAGTCACTGTCATTTTAAAGACTTTCTAACATGTCATTTTAAGCAGTGGCATCTCGTTTCCCTTGCAGTTTCTAGGTGGGAAGTGTCAGGAAACCTGAAGTGCAGAATTCCCCAACAGCCTCATCTCCTTTTAGATAAACCAATGAACCTTTAGAGGGGCAGTAGAAGCACAGTAGGCAAAAACCATGAACAACAGTGTGTGGAACTGGTGGGAGTAAGTTGGGTGGGAAAGGCAAAGCAGTATCTCTAACTCAATTTCAGAAGGTTTGAGACTTGTAATTACTTCTCAGTGGTTTATTATTAAGTGGTTACAGCAAATTTTGTTTAAATATGCCTGACATCACTGAGTTAGCACAATTATTTGTTGTTAAACTTGTAGAAAAAAACAGGAACCTTCTTATCAGAGGATGTTACTGTTTTCCAAATCCAGTATTTTATAAGCAGAATTTTTGTTTTCATCTTCCTTCTTCTGAAACCCTTCTTCTGGGCTGTAAAGGAGGAAACAGTAGAAGAGTATGTTGTGGCTCTATGAAAGCCATGCAAAAAGAAAGAGATCCAGCAAGTGGATTTTTTTCTTCTTCATGACACCGTGGTAGAGCTGTGCTGTAACTAACTAGATATTACTGACCTGCCCAAAGCAGGGTGTGAGCATAAATACAGATGAATGTATTGTCTACTGAATGTAATCGGAAGCTCTCAGAACACAGAATAGTGACTTGTGTAGGTGTGATTCAAACTGGTGTTAGCAACTGAAAAATACAAAATGTGATCTTCTAGATAACATGCAGTTAATGTGGGCTTATCTTAAAATAAAACAAAAATTTCATATGATGGTTATAATTATCACTTATAATGTATGTGCCTATGAATTATCTTTCACATTTCTTTTACTCTTCTTTTTTTTTCCTAAACTTTTAGGACAATTTATGTAATAGTAAACAGAAATTGTTTCTTCTGGTATCTATATATATGTGAATTTTCTTTTACATAGGTATATAGAAAACTTATTTAATAATGTCTTTTAGCAAACATTTATGCAACTATTGCTGCCATTCAATGAGCATTAAAAGTTCTACCACAACTTATACACATACATTTTTTTGACAGAGTGTGAGAGCAATCCGACACACTGTTCCTACTCTGGTTTCTAATAGTATAGCTGTTGGAAATACTTTTTTCATACAATACTGTTTGTTTGATAGCATAATCAAAAGGTAATCTCCTCAAAAAAGGAAATGCCACTGTTTCTGATCACACTGAAGAAAAATTTGAACTTAAGAATAGTAGGAATTAGAAATAATGGACACCATTTTTTTGTGCAACAGGGAACAAGAGAGACACTTAGCCATCACTGCAGTACACTTGGTGATGCCTTAAGGAAGGAAAATGATTTTGCTCTCATCATTGATGGTAAATCTCTGAAGTATGCTTTGACATTTGGAGTGAGACAGTATTTCCTGGATCTGGCTTTGTCATGTAAAGCTGTTATTTGTTGCAGGTAAGGTTTACGTTATTCTTGCTCTTCAGTGTTTTTATTGACAAAAAAATTAAGAAACTTCTTTTATGTCATAGAAAATACACATAACCATGTCATGCAACCATGAAATATAGAAAAGAAAAAAGAAAACCACAAAACCAAAAAAACCCCAAACACTTTAGTAGCTGAATTTAGGAAATACAGTTCTTCAAGCAAAATATTTCTGTAGAGCAGTCTGCTGCAGAGTGTACCTGCCAAACAAAGCCATTCAGGCTGCATATAGCTAGAAAAATAACGTGTTATTTGTCAAGGATATTCTCAGCAAGATTGAGATCTCAACCTTAGATTGATCCTACAGTTAACTGCAGGTTTTGGCACATCTGGATCCTTTTGTAGAGCTTCCTGCACAGGCAAGACTCTACCCTGTTTTTTTCTGTAAGCCATGGATTACACTGTGTAAGAAGTACACAAAAATATTGAAGGTGCTAGTCTGGGCGATTTTTATTTCTTGAAGCTGATGAAAACACTCTATTTTTAATCATTATTAGAATAGAATAGAATAGAATCATTAAGGTTGGAAGTTGTTTTGGGGTCCTTTTATAAAATCAGATATTTAATTCTTTCCTGTAAACATCAGCTATTAGAGCTGTAAGCTTACCATAACAAGAGAACTTTTTCTAAATAATGAAGTATCTGCATTCTTTAAGTATACATAATATGAAAGCAGTTTGGCTTGCCTTTTTATATTGCCAGATTTATATTAAGGAAGGAATTAAGTAGGACTGTAAGTGATATCTTACGTGTTTTGGGGCCTTCTTGCATTTTTATGGATTTAAACAAAAAAAACTGCAAGCATCTCCTGAGCAGTACATCACCTTTTCTACCTTTGAATGATTGAACAAAAAGGGAAGTTTGGTGCTCGGTAGCTAGATAAACAAGAACTGCTCCTGTTGATGTTTAAATAACGTGACTTAGGCCAAGTGATTAATCTTTCACAAAGTAGAAACAAGGACTTTTCTTTACAAAATCATCGGTAACACAGATAAGAGATCTGTACTAGAAATGCAAGTTAACATTCCAGAACTGTGGAAATCGCTGCTGTTTTCATCAGTGTCTGGGGTAACTGTTACAAGGATAGCCAGTTAATGTTCTCAGAGTATTTTCCACTATTTTGACGTTTGTGGAAGCATAGAAAAAGCTGTTTCCTATATTAAAATAGGAAAAGCTAACTCAGAAACAAGGTATTCAAGCTCTTCTAGAATCCCTATGGCTTGTTTGTTTCTCAGTATGCAAGTGTCACATATTCTCACATTAATGTAGTACTGAAATTTTTAGGGTTGTCTGTGTATTCGGGCAACTCCATGTTGAAGTAGGATGCTATGTCTGATTATAATTGCTTTAGAAAAACATCTATGAAACAAGTCAGCCTGGATTTTGTACAACAAAATAGTTCTTAGAATTCAGCATCACCTCTTACCAAATTCAAATCTTCTTTCAATAAATTACATAAGCTCACTGTGTACTACTTCATTATTGCCTATCATATTATTTACCTGAAGGTAGAGACATGGTGTGTACCAATGTGAAAACTGTTCTAAATACACCTTAATAGACTGTCTGGTTTTGATTAATAAGATAAATAAATGGCAGCTTCTTGTGTTCAGGTAGAGAGTTTAATAGTGTTCCATTAAGATAAAGCAGATTCATCTGAAAAATCAAAATGGAGCTATTTTTCTGCCGTGCAAAAGGACAGGGAAAACCAAATGAGGTCATAGCATCCAAATAAACACCCAGTTTGCAGTCTTTCTTTCAAGCGATAATGTTATGCTACCATATGATTTTTATTTTTATTTTTTAATTTTGTTTTGTTTCGTTTTTTCATGGTTTAGCTTTGTAGCCACACTCCAGCATGAAGCACTCTGAATTTCAGTTTAGGTCTTACTGTGTTTTTAACTGAGTTATTACCCTGAGACACAGTTTATACTGTGTATAAACGTTTTTGTAACAGCAGTAGTTTTTCTGACAGGCAAGTTGGAACTTTGTCCTTGTTCTGCTAGTTCCAGTTTTGCTCAGTGTAGTAAGTAACAAGCAGGAGATGCACCTAGAACTGCTCTTTCAAAACTAGGTTTCTTTTTCTTCTCTTTGCCCGATTTGAAAATACCATTGAAGGATATGGTGTGTGTATAGCTGCCTTTTATTGGTAGCATTTTTGTGATGAAACAACAAAACTTGTAAAATGAAAGTTTATTTTCTGGTAGCATGCTTTCTGCTATTTCTACATTTCCATGACACACTTAGATCAGCTGGTTTCAATACGTGTCTAGGTATATGCTCTGAAATATTTTGTGGTTGTTTAAAAATTGGCTGTAGGTTTAAAACTAAAATATTTGCTTGTAGCACTCATTGCTTTAGTACGTGCTTTTTTTAAATATCAAGTGCTTCTCAAAAGTCAGAATTCTGCCCCCACCAAAAAAAAAAATTTGGCAGTGCCTCCATGATTAGTAATTAAAATTTCATTTCCTTGTTTGTGAGCTTGAAAATAACTAAAACTTACCATTTTTAATTTTTTTAATGTAAATCATTTAAACATATCATCCTGACTAAATGAAAATGTAGGCCTCTCTTCTATCCATATAAAGACAGTAAACATTTTAAGCACTCCTTGTTTTTAAAAGTACAAATTACATCCCTTTCTTGGAATTTTTCAGACTGTATTCACTTGTTCAGAAGCATTTATTTCATACAGATCCTTAGGAAGACTAGCCATAACACAGATGAAGCTGACAAATATTCAGTAGACATTTCACTTAAAAAAAAAAAAAATTAAAATCTGTGTGTGTAATTCCAAGCAGATGTTTGGCTTAAAGACTTTTGATGAACTGAATTCCAACTCTATATTGGCTTCAAAGTAATGTGTGTAAGAAGAATGTTAAATGGATTACTCTGTAGTAAAAATGTACAGTTAAGAGTGAACAAAATTAATCTATAGAAACAGCTGTAGTGAGTCTTGATACAACATTCATCAGCAGAGTTTAAATAAAACATGTACAAACGATGATAGAAATGTTTTTGCATATACTTGGACTATAGAATTCTTGGGAAGGTCTGTTGCTCAGAAGCTTTCATCCTAAGTTCACCGCAAGTCTGTATTCATTCCAAGTACCTTTCTCAAAAGTCTGATAGTATGTGTTGCAAGGGCTGCTGAGTAAAGTAACTAGATCGCTATCTTCAATCTGGAGGCTGTATTATTCTTCATTTCTTTTTTTTTCCTTTTGTAAAATTATGCAATTAAATTTTGTGCAACCTTTCTCTGATTTATTGTACTTAAAGCTTAAGAAATTTTACTTAATTGGCACAGAAAAGACATTGGGGTTTTTTCAGGTAATGAGGCGTCACCTGCAGGAGAACTGTGAGAAGGTCTCCTTTGGCATATGGAGAGGAGAACCAGAAGAGCTGCAAAGATGTTACTGAACCCAGTGGGAATTAGAATACTATATGTGAGCAAAGATGAGTTAGACATAGTGTACCCAGTTTCCATTACCAGCAGTGCCTCAGTGTTAAGCACCATGACCTAGAAAAGAGAGGCAACCACTGTTAGCATACCCCTATGCTGGGAACTCAGTACTCTATCTGATGTTGAGTCTTAGTCTAGTTGTTGGAAATGCTAATTTTTTTTTTCTATAACTTTATATGGTAGACAAAATAAAAATATAGTGACATTTGCTAGATGAAAAGTGGAAAATAATTTATTTCTTTTATAAATATGGAGTTTGTATTATTCCTTTGTTATTACTTCTGCGACATTGAAATGGGATCAAGAGTAAGTCTGTTCTATAGTAAAATGAGTACCTTGGTGATGCAGTCTGAAGTCATAAACTGATTATATTGAAAGTCTGGTGCAGAGTAAAGTTATGTGGTTATGATGAGTGTGACCTCAAGCATATGTAAGGTCTCATTCTACAAAAAACAAAGGGACTTGTAGGTGAAACAAACAATATAACAAATATACTTCAGATGTAATATTAAGGAATTTATGGAAGAGATAATGTGCTTTGATTTCAGAAGTCGTATATCTGGGTATAAAATAATATGCAGTAAGAGATCATGACATCTCATTTTTTATTATTATTATTTCTGTTTAAAAACGGTTGTTTTAAAACAGCAATTCAGCTTTCATATGGTTGGTAAGTTGACTTCCTCCAGCAGGAACAGTTTGGGATCCTCCTTCAGCTCCTAAGTCATCTGAGTTTCAGAAATGTTAACTAGTTTTAACTAGTAAGAATTGTGATTGTTACTGTAGCTTACTATTTTAGACAAAACTTAATCTTCATGTATGTTACATGAATAAGTGTGTGTTTCAGGATGTAAAAAGCATGTCTAGAAAAGCTTGTTTTTTCTCCTGCAGTTTTGAACTACACTTCAGAATAATCATGATCAACCTTAGATGGCTAAAAACTGAAGTAATCTTTATTTTAGTGGGGAAGTGCTTTCCCTTCATAGGAAATTAATGTTGGTTTGGTGAAATTTGCATTTCTAAATGACATCTTTATCAAAATTTCTCGAAGTCTGTTTCTGCTTTTGCCCTGATTACTTAGCTTTTCCCAAATCTTTGTAACTTGGATTTTGTTAGTAAAGGAAATGGATAATGGATAATGGATAATAGCAGTGTGATGTCAGAGATTTGGGTTTTTTTCTGAACTCTTTCTGCTGCATTTACATTTTCATTGAACGCTGTGAAACCGGTCACCAGCCTCAGCTGTCAGTTCTAAGAAAAACTTTGGTTTTCTTGCATTGTCGTTAGTGGTATTGATGAGTATCTTCAGGAATGCAGAAATACCATAATACAGCTGAATTTTTGGTGTCTGGTAGTTACACTTTTTCTTGTTACTGATTTTTTTTTTTGAGTGCCATACAGCAGTCTTGGTCCAGGTGAGAACTGTACTCGTGAATTCCACGGGCCATGTTGCTTGGCAGTACCCCAGTGAGTAGCAATATACAGAGTATGTTCAGGAAGGAGCATTATTTAGAAGTAACTGGTTTTTTGCTTTTTCTTTGCAAATTGATTCCCAAAATAACCTTGTGTTCTTAATTTCTTGTATATTTCACTGGTTTTATTGGGTTTTTTTTTGACCTGGAAAAGTCAGAGTATGAACATCCCCATATAATCTTTAACTCTGAACTTCTGGCACCACAGAGGGAATCTTTCACAGCTCCAGTTGGAAAGTTCAGAAGCTTATGGTGCAGAGAGGTTATTGCCATGAGTGTGCATGTAGAAGACTTGTAGGAAATTAATTACAAATCCACATTTTTCCCGAGTTTATGGTGTCAGTGTGTACCCAGTGGCAAGTTCTGTTCCTTACCATGTTTAGCTTTTGCATGGAGGCATCTAGAATGAGGTTTTCTGGAAACATAAAGAAAGAAAGGATGGTTCCATCTTTTCTTCACCAGCTGCACGTCCCCAGCTCCACAGCAACTGCAGCTGGCAGCAGCGGGAGTCATGCTTTGGTGCCAGAATTCCTTTCTCTGTAGGACGCAGTGAAGAGCAGAGTAGGAGACACACATTTTAGCTTTGCATTTATCCTTTTTTCTGTTTATACAGGAGAGGGGCAGGGCCTGATCCTTGTCTCCAGTGCCAGGAAGCACGAGAATGGATTGCCACGCTGCTTAGGGTTTGCTCTTTCCCCACCCTGTGAAACACATCAGTCCTAGCCTGTAACTTCTGTATATGATTTTCAGTTATCAGGATCTCAAGTACTACAGGGACTGAATTTCAACTTACAGAGTAGAACTTGCGCAACATGAAATGGAAGGCACATGTGCGACACACACAGCGGTAGACGGAGCCAAAACCGATATAGTTTCATCAACAGAGCTTTTGAATCATCCCTGGAATAATTTGTCTCCTCAACTGTGGACAGGCATTTTCTTAATGATGGATAATTGGAGCAGCCTTGAAAAGAACCAGGACGATGTGGCCGGCAGTTACACAAAGTGGAGGATCAAGAGTCAGGGTTCAAAGTTATTTCCTCTAACGTAGCAGAGTAGGCTATGTTAAGATAGTGGTGATCCACTTTGTTCGTGTTCTCATTGACATCTGTGTCTTAAATATCCTGTTGTTTGTTTATAAAATACGTATTTAAACAGAGAGGAAAATAGAAAGCGTAACAACAAAATCTGCCAAAATCCGCAGTTGTTAGAAATTAATGCTGGCAGTGGCAGTGTGTGGGGTTTCTTCCGTTACTCTCTCGTTAGGCGCAACTGCTGTTTGATCTATGTCTCCAGTCCTGTTAAAATCCTTGCTTCAACAAATCAAAAATTTCTATGAATTTTGCTGGAAATGTGCTTTTAGCGTATAGCCTAAAGGGCAAGAGCAGCGTTGTGTTGCTGATGAGGGTGTTAGCTGGCCTGGTTCTACTTCCTTTTCACAGAAGGTAAAGTATATTTTGAAAAAACCTTTTTCTTTTTGTTACCTGTTAGGGTATCACCACTTCAAAAATCCGAAGTTGTAGAAATGGTTAAAAAGCAAGTTAAGGTCGTAACTCTCGCGATTGGTGATGGAGCAAATGATGTCAGTATGATACAAACAGCACATGTTGGTGTTGGTATTAGTGGGAATGAAGGTCTGCAGGCTGCTAATTCTTCGGACTACTCAATTGCTCAGGTAAGTCATTACACTGTAAAATACTACTATAAAGTAGTGTAATATCAGATCAGTGTTGGTGTGTGTGCGTGTTCTGATTGTATGTTTGTTCATTTTTTGCAGTTCAAGTATTTGAAGAACTTGTTGTTGGTTCATGGAGCCTGGAATTATAACAGAGTTGCTAAATGCATCTTGTATTGTTTCTACAAGAATATAGTCCTTTATATAATCGAGGTAATCTTACAGTACGGTAAATATTACTTCTTGAAAGTAGAAATGTTATTATTTTGAGCTTTTAATTATTAGATATGATTTTAAAGAAGCATTTAAACTGTCAACAAATACAAACTAGTACTGAATCTTGCTTTTTAATAAACTGATTAATATTTGCGTGAGGGTTTTTTTGTATTTTTAAGACACGGTTGTCTTAAAAATACATACTAAATATTATTATTGATAGCATAATACTACTAGCTTAATAAAATACTGTATCTGTAACATCATTACAGTATTTAAGGAATACAGTTACAAGTAGCTTTAAATTTACCAAGAGATATATGTGCTTAAGCTCTTTGAGCTGGTGTCAGTAACTGTCTCGTTCACAATCTGAAGCCCCTTTCTCAGGTCACTGTTGAACTGCAGAGCTGTTGCTATTCAGAACAGTACTTAAGGTTTTTACATGTATGCAGTAGTGTAACTAAACATATCTTTCGCTTGTTGATGGGATAACCATGCCTCCTTAGGCTCAAGTTCATGAACAGGGATACTTTCCTTGAAAGCAGCTGACCTAGTTTTCTCACCTGAGATTTTAAGAAAACTGGACCCTCCTTAACTCCAGTCATATGAGTTGACTGTGTCATAGTAAATACATGTTTATGGGTAGGTATGGTAAAGATGGCCTGTATTATGTACAGCTGTAATTTTCATGATCACATGGCAATCTTAAAATTTTGAACATATTTTAATGGATTTTAAAATTTTTTCCCCTCCCACTTCCTGTACTGTTCCTCTTTTTCTTTCAACAGCTGCTTGTTCTCTTATGAGCAAATATGTATCTAGTAATTATGTTTATAATTGAGTCAAACTTTATATTCACAATGATACTTTGGGTTAAAAATGTGAGGGAAAAATTGTTGCAAAACTTGATCACAAAGTAAGTTTTATAGGTCAGTCTTCTGTATTTTTACATTAATGGGTTTAACAGTTATTCTTAAAACTTTCTTAGCTTTTTAAATATATTTTCAAATTAATACCTTAAACTTGCAAGATATGTATCTGTTTTTTTACTGAAGGAAAACGCCTTCTTTCTGTTAGACCTGATGTAAACAGTAGGTTAATATTTCCAATTTTGATATTTATGTATGTGATCTTACACTGTTGCAATGTTTGAAAATACTTTAAACAACTTCTTGTGTGCAAGTGTTGTAGCCAAAAAGTGTGCATTTTTCTTAGTATATTTTTTACATTTTCTGAATTTTCCTTTTTTTCTCTTTATTGTGTTAACATACATAGATTTCAGTCTAAGTAGCAGCGAGTTTGTAGCCTGTTTAGAAAAATATAAAGTAGGAAGCTACAGAAGAAGCAAAATCATTAAAGATCCTTTTTTGCTTTAGAAGTGGTGGCAGATTTCAATTCCTGCATTTCAAAAGCTGAATATTTGATTAAATGATCCAACTTCCAGAAGTACTGATTAGCAGTAGCTCTTGGAGTATTTGAAAAAAAACAGTACTAATGTATATTTGTGTTTATAGAAAACATACAAAGTTGAGCTTTAGAATACACTACCTTTATTTTTCTTCATTTTCTGTCACTGTCACGTGCAAACATATTGTAAATTACAACTTAAATCAGACATAAATATCCCACTGTTGGTATTCTTTGTGCAAGCAAATTAAATGTAAGGTACCGAGATCATAGTCTAAAAATACGAAAGATTAGAAGAGGTAGTCTCTGTCTCCTGAGCAGAGGGAAGAGCAAATAGATCATTTTTATATGGGTTATGACCCTTTATATATCATGCATACAAGCATTTTGCCATATACACCTTCTCTGAAAGACAAGATGACTTTTAGCTGAATTCCTGTATACCCAACGTTTGTCAGCTCAGAAAACTTTTCACAGATGTTAATAGCTCATGTCAATACTGTGAGTGAATGGGCAGAAATTCATCATTGAATGTCTCTAGAAAGGACAACTGCCAGTCTTGGATCTCTCTTTTCAGTTTTTTGTACGGATCAGGCGTGGGAGCAGAGAGCTCAATGAGTATTTGTAAGCTGCTGCTTAATATGCAGAAATGCTACATCAGGAAAAGGTCTGTGAAGCTTTTGTGGCCACACCTCCTCTGTCTTGGCGTTTAGAAAATAATGCCATGAAAGGCATGTCTGGAAGTTGCCTTAAATAAGTTTCCTTTTATTAACTGACAATAACTAAAAATACCTACCTTTACTTAATAGATGCTTACTTTTAAATGTCTGCTCAGTAGTAATCAAACAAGTAATGTAATAGATTCCATTTAATCTAAAATACAGCCTTTTTCCTAGGCATTTGTGAGGTAATACAAAATAAGGACTATTGGTTTCTTGGTTCAGAAGAAGGTAAAGGTCTATAGTAATGCTTCTGCACATTGACTAGTGTTTATCAACATTTAAACTCCTATTCATAAGCAACTATAAATGGTCCATGATAACTTTTTCTGCTCTGTGTTATGACTCAGTAGATATTTAAACATGGGCCTCATCTTTTGTATGGGACTGGTCCCAGTAACTTTAGAGCTCATGTTCTGAAGTGTCATTCTAGATTGCAAGTGAAAACTTCGAATTTTGAATGGACTGCTAATGGGCACTACTAAACTTGTTCTGACCCTCACACTCACATAGACTAAGCCTATGCAGAGTCTTGTACTTACTTTTGAGGGGGATTGAGAGTGATCTAGCAATTGAGAAACCCTTGGTGGATTGGTTTTGGTTTTATAATTACTATCACTGCATATACTCTTCAGTTAAACTGCTCATTTTGTGAAGTTATACAAATCTCCCTTCCATGTCAGAGGGACAAAATTTTCATATTCCTAATTTTTCTTCTGCTAGCTAGAAGTAGTAATAACATAACTGTTTTATCTTAAATAGAAAAGGTTTACAATTTTAACACTTCTTTGAAGATCTGCATAGGTCATTTATGTTTCATGATGTAGGGGAAAATGCAAACAAAAGAGTAAAAGACCAGGACATAAACAGAAGAAACAGTTGAGTGGAGTTCACATTTAAAGTTCAGTCTCAGATCCTTAAAGATGGCCATTTGTAACAATTTAAGTGATATTGTGTAAACAGTTTAATTCTATGTAGTAATTAGAGCTGTAATGGCCTTTTTTTCATTCTGCAAGCTTTGGACCATAGTTATCTTTTTTTCCCCACCCCCCAAGCCCTTTTCGTCCCACTCCTGCGTTACACGCTTTATGCCACTTGTGTCCATAACTGAAGTTTACCATTCTGTTCCTCATTTCCTTTGCCTGACACATGAGATGAATGCCTGTGGTCATATTGAGACCCATATCGTGCGCAAACCCAAACACGAGCAGGCTTTCTGTGTATGGTCACGCGGCTTCTGAGCTGTAGAGTTTAGGTGGTGGTGTTCCACACGCCATGGTATACTTAACGTATGCAAACTGTACCAAGTTCAGTTTCAAACACCACAGCAGAAAGTGGTTATGCTCATGCCCACTTTTTTGCATGATATTGTTTGAAAACTTCGAAATACAGGATTCTGCATTGAGGCCCATCTCATTTCAGATGGGCTGTGAATCTAAATCTTTCCGTTTCAATGGAAGTTATATAGCCATTGAACTGTACAGTGGTCTGAATTTTCACTTCTCCCTCACTTATATAGATGGCCTCAAGAAGTAATTTAGACTGTGTCCTGTCCTTCTGTAGAGGGGTGCTGGATCAGTAAATTGAGCTGTTAGAGTAGGACCTACTAAGAGAAAGTGGCTGAATCTGCTCCTAAATTAGTATCGTGTATGGTATGTCCTAAAAACTTGTTTTGCCGCCTTCACTGTCCATCATAATCAGAATGAAATGCACTTGTCAGTGGATAGATTTCCCACTGAAGCAAGAAACTCTGTTTCTTGTCACTGTAGTAAGCTTTGTAGAGTTGTTTTTTCATGTGTGGTTAAGAGTGTAATTTTCTAGAGTTCAAGTTTCAGAAGTTAGGGTAAGTGGGTGACTTACTTTCTTCCCCTCGTACAGTTTGAGGTCTGTATTTTTCCTTGCTACTTCCCCCACACTACCACCTCCACCCTAGATCTGCTAATTATTTTTGAGCCTTAGGTGGTGTTTATGTGAACACTGTTTGAATGTGAACATTCAAATACTCTCTGGTAAACAATAGAAAATCCATGTTTCTTCTTTGATATTAAAGATGCTCTGTCTCTTAAAGTAATATATATGGTATTCCATTAAATAGTAGTGTTTCTACTACAGAGGGCATTGATTTTAGCCACATTAAAAGATTTCTCTTCCAAGCCTTTTTTTTTTTTTTTTTTTTGATAAATTGAACAAGAACTTGAGAACCCGGGGTGCTACCGAATTTCATTTCTTCTTGGCTTGCATCTAGCATTCTGACCAAGATTTGTTCCAGTTCCTTATTACACAGAAACTTAACTGAAATGCCTGTAACTTGCCTGCTTTCTTTGGAAGAAAGTAAATGCTACGATTTCAGGAAGTTAGTATTACAACTTAAAGGATTGTTTTTACAATTTCACTGTAGCTTTCAGAGTTTAAATAGCTTGAAGTTTTTAACTTAAATTCTGTACAAAATAAACCTAAAAAATCAAGGTTTTTAAGGAATCAATTATGTGTAGCGTTTCTAAGAGGCTTGGTAGTGACTTTGTATATGACATTCTATTGTAAATGGAAATTTTATCAAATTCTCGCATTTCTTTTAAAACAGTCCCTTCAAAACATTTTCAAATATTGCTTAGCATCACTTACCTTTAATAGAAGTGAATATGTGGAATAGATTCAGTACATGTATTTAGGTCTTTCTTTTTAAATTAAAGTTTTATAACATTTTTGTCTGCTAGATAAATCACAACATAAAGTTAATGTTCTTTCCATATACTCCTTGGTTATGAAGGGTCAAGTATCTGTCTGCTTGCAGTCTGTTTTCTTTTCTTCGTAGAATCATACTTCGGTTAAACTGGCTGAAATTACCAGCAGTCAGATGTACACATACAGTATGTGCCCAAATACTGAGTCAGATATTTTCTGTTAAAACTGTCCTTTTCCACCATCACCCTAAATCCTTTCAAATTAAGAATTCTAAAATTTACACTAATATTTGATACAAATGAGGAAAAAAATTAAGAGCTCAATCATAATATCATCTATCTTTCAGTCCTCTCTCAAGAGAGATTTCCTAGCTGTCTTCCTAGATTGGGAGTAAAAGAATGTAGGAGCCTTGTGTAGTGAGAAGGTTGAAAAGAGAGAAGGCAGTTGAGAAGCATGACTTGTATCCAGCAGTGATGATGAGGTTCTGGATTAGGTTCACACACCAGTTTAGTTGTAAAGCATCTAAAAATTGTGCTGATGTTGAGTGCATAATTATTTGTTCAGTAGTGAACAACTGATTATGCACTCATCTTGTTCCCTCATACTCAGCTACTGAGAAACTGCTGCTAATAAATGTCTTATAAATTCATCACAGTTAAATCATAACTCCTATTTTTAAAGTGAGCTTATAAGAATCTCATTTAACCAACATAAGTAATTCTATTGTCCTTTCAGTTTCTAGGCTGAAAGTTTAGAAAACAATGCTTGTTACTGTTAAATCAAAGAAATTCAGCATCATAAGACTTGAGAAAGTCCAATGTATTCTGTATCTCTATATTTCAGCCTCTGATAGCCGTGACTTTGTATGGAGTCATGTTCCAGTAACTGGCCACCAAAAAAAGTCTGTTTACTTTTCATATGTTGGTTGAACAAATAGCAATTTTAGCAGGATTTTAACTCCCATTTTTAGTGTTAATAGTTGCTAATTTCAGGGGAGTTTCCATCTCAGACACACACATTCAAATATTCCACAGCATGATAAAAGAATATGAGCTTGTTCATAGAATCTGGTCACCTGCAGACCAAGTGGGGAACGTGTTCATAAACATACATATTGATTGTAGCAATTCATGCTTCCAATAATGAAGTGGAATCAAATGCAAACTGCAGCAAAGTCTCTGCAAAGCAGCATCTAAAAGTTCACTTGAAAAACGTGAGTCTTAAAATGAGTAGAATGTTGTTGAGATGATCCTAGCTTCTGTCACCTTATAGCTTACGGTTGTCGTAGGCAATGTAGTTTTAGTTTAGCTTGTTAATAAAGATTCATCAGACATACTTCTCCACTTTGTCATTGAATTTATATAAGTATGAAGTAAGAAATAGAAGAAAGCAGTCATGACAAATGTTGTACTGAAAAACATAAGAAAATGTGTCATCATGCCTTTAAAATTAAGTATTTTTTTTAACCTTTTAGCAAAAAGTTACACAATGAAGAGTTTTCCACCCGCCTCTCTAAAATACTCTAGTTGAGTTAGTGCTTGTGAACTAAGTAATTGTATTGATTTAGTGCTCTAGTAAAGCCTTGTCTTTTCATGACTTTCATGAATGGAAAAGGAATATTGGTACAATTTTCAGTTCCAGACAACAGCTTACTATATGAAGTATATTACTTAGGAGGTTTGTTAATGATTAGAAGAAATTACTTCTGTAGGTGTTTCCTGTGATCTTTTTTTTCCACAATATTTCTCAGAATTTTTATTTCATTAAGAATTAAGTGCAATACAAAGTCAGTGAGCCAAATCACTCTTAAATACTTAACAGAAATGAAATTCCTTCTGAAAATAACTGCCTTGTTGAAATGTTGTTCTATTTAGATGGAATTGCTCGCATATTTGACTAGATTGCTCATTATCTGTTCTGAACACAATTTGGATTTATTATTATATTTTTTCATATAGTTTTAAGTCATAACATCCTCAGCTGTGTTGTAAATATGTTCTGGGAATACTTTTTGTGAAGCTGAGGGGAAAAAATATTCACACCTCGCAAGACATTTGAGTGATACACAGCTCTCCTTTTTTTCAGATCTGGTTTGCTTTTGTCAATGGCTTTTCTGGACAAATTCTTTTTGAAAGATGGTGTATAGGTCTCTACAATGTGGTAAGATGATTTCTGTGTGTTCAGTTATTTTCAACCATAATCATGAAAGTTTCTTTAGCAAATCTTTAGCAAATCTAAAGAAATCTTTAGCTAGTCCTCACCTATAAAGTTTTGTGATAATGTTTGTGTTTGTTTTTTTTTTAATCCGTCTACTAGATGTTTACAGCAATGCCTCCACTAACTCTTGGAATATTTGAAAGATCCTGTCGAAAGGAAAACATGCTGAAATATCCAGAGTTATACAAGACTTCCCAAAATGCACTGGACTTTAATACTAAGGTAGATAAAAATATCAAATATAATTAAAGCAGAAATTAATAGGAATTCAGTGTAGTTATCTTTTTTGTACTGTGCTGCTCATAATCAAAAATTGAGAACATTTTTATTGCTACTATTTCCAGTTGTCCACTTGTCCGTGAATGGTGAAAATCCTGTTTATCCATTTTTATCAGGTACAGAAGCCCAAGTACTTTGGGTTTTTTCAGCCCTGATTTTTTTTTTTCTTCTTCTCTCTTTTCTGCTGGTAATAAAGCTGTCTTCTATAGGCAAAAGTGATTAGACCTCTCTGTTGCTGGGCTGTATGTATTGGTACTGTTATATGGAAATGGATTACTGAAGCCTGTGGAGAAGCGTTGTGGAGAACAATAAGAACTGTCATTAGATTTGTAGAGGGAGGTACTTGGTACTATTCTTTGTCGATTTGGAGTTGCGATTTTATGGTTCAATTTTGGGTTTTGGGAAAAAATACTTGGAAATAGTTAGGAATTGTCAGGGTGGATCAAAAGAAATCTGAGGCTACTTTAGGTGGAAAATGAGTGACATTCATCTTGGGAGAGACTAGTACAAGAAGTAGTAGAAAAATGTAGGACTCTAATATACACAATTTCTACAGATTTATCCATAAGTAATCTCCATTAAAAAAAAAACCTACCTGTATCTGCAATTTCTTGAATGCCATGATGTTTGTAAGAGTTCCTTCTGATTTGATTTGATTTTTCTAAACATAATTGGTGTATATCAAGCAATGTCATTGTGTGTTGAACTTGGGGACATTTTCAGTCTATCACTGAATTAACAATACCTACGTGTGATGGTCTAGTAGATGTGTGGAGCCGGACAGTGTACTTAGCTCTGTGCCACTTGTGTTGTAAAACTGGACTACTCCAATATATATAGAATTATTTGTCTTTGCTCATGGAAGCATATGAGATTTATTTTCCTTCCTCACTTCATCCCTTTGCCCACAAAAACAAACCTAAAAATTGTAAGGAAACTGGGGAAAAGAGTGTTCCTTGCATCACTGTGAATGCTTTGCAAATATGAGACCTTTCATGATCCGTTAATAGTGACGCTTTTGTGTTGTGATAGTTTTAATGCAATAATGTAAGTAATCAATTAAATCTGCTGGATTGCTTTTAAATGAGTCTATAATACAATTGTTGTTGTTGCACAGATGTGTTCTTGACTTCATTGGGCATTCTGTGGCTATTCCCAATATGACACTTGTTTATGCGTAAACGGCTACAGACTTCCCAGCTACAAAATTCCCAGCGATATAAGTTGAATAGTTGGTGTTAAAGATTTGGCAACGTTACTGCCTTGAATGTTGATGCAGATGTTTGTTATGGTAAAAGGGATCAAAGGTTAGGAGGTCGTGACAGAGGTTAAAGGATTAGCATGTGACAATAAGAATTGGTCAGGAAAATGGAAAAGTAGAACTAATTTTTCTTGCACCCACCTGTGCTTTCTGTCAAATAAAAACTTCTGGTAATGACATAGCAAGGAGAAGGGACAAAGGTTAATGAGTAGCACAAGTTCAAATGTGCAAAGTATTGGAGTGTAAATTGGATCATGCAACCTAGTGTAGTTGTATAATCTAACAAAAGACTTTGAGACATTGTGGAAAATGTTGTGAGGCAGGCAACTTAATTTCAATTGCTTGAACACCTTAACATTCATTATACGCATAGGTTAGTTAGAATAAAGGCTATGATTGTCAAACACGTTCTTAATGAAAACACATGATTGCTATCCTGAAGGAAGTGGGTTACATATTTTTTTATTAAGTCTGTTTATGTCTTTATACAATATATTATGGAAAACGTCAATAAGTTGCTTGTCCTTGAACTTAATATAGTTCTCTTCAGAAGGTGTATTTTACAAACGAAAATAAGTTTGGAAGCAAAATTTGAATTATTTAGCCATCTTTGAAGCTGAGCACTTCAAAGATGAAGCATGTAAGGTGAAACCTAAGGAAGATACTTTTACGTGTCCTTTTTTAATTCCTTTGTATGTAGAAATATGTAGGAAGGTAAAACTCAGGTTTTGATTGTTCTACTATCCAAATTTCTTATTACACAAAATGTAAATTATAAAAGCTAGAGTCCTTTTTAATTCCCTATTTAGAATGTAGCACTTGTTCCAGTTGTCTGGTTTAGTTTAATTTTTCTGATGGTATTCCCATATGTATACATTTTAATTTCCCTTCTTATTTGAAATTAAAAGGGGGAGATAATACACACTTTTTTAAAAAACATAAAAATAAACAAATGACCCATGAAGAACTAAGAGGCAGAAAGTGCCTGTCAGTTATATTACTTCACAGCGGTGGCCTGACAGAAACACATTTTGTGAATCTAACACACAGATAAAAAGAAAGGTCAGGGTTCACAGAGCTAGTTTATTGCAAATGGTTCTCATGGATTTTCTGTTTTCCCTTAGGTTTTCTGGGTTCATTGTTTAAATGGCCTCTTCCACTCATTCATTCTGTTTTGGTTTCCACTAAAAGCCCTCCAGCATGGTAAGTATTGCAAAAAATAAAAATAATACATATTGAAAGACACTAAATACCTTTGGGTTTTTTTCTTAGGGAAGCTTCCTAAATGCTAGCAGTTCTGTGTGGTTAAATTTCAATATACCATTTCTAGAACTAGAGCAGGTGCAGTATATTTTAAAATCTTTTATTTAAAATCTGTTTAAAAGTAGGAGTAATATTATGTACATATGCATAAAACTGTATAAATAGATTTGGAGTAAACGGAAACAAGATGGAGCAACAGAGGTGGTTATTTATACTATTTTTTAATGTAATATGCTACCATGGTAAATAACTTACAAGATCCTAAATTGCTGCTGTCCTTTGCATTGTCTCTTACATTTTGTAAGCTTTTAATGCCAATGATTATACTTTCTCTCCTGTTACTTCAGGGACATACTAACCCTTTAGTTTACATCTGTATGAGTAGGCTGGTGACAGAGGAAACTGGAACATCTTGGACAGTTCGATCCTGTCAGTCTTCTAGTTCCACTGTTGTACATGCACCTGAGTTGCAGAAGGAGATGGGATGGTTAGGAGGAAAGCTGTGTTAGTTAGAGGAAACTTGAAAGCACTACTTCTAGCTTGGGAGAACGTTTGTGCGTATGGGAGCTGTCATGGGGCTTGGGTTTTAGAATAGAATAGAATAGAATAGAATCATTAAGGTTGGAAGTGACCTCAAGGATCATCTAGTCCAACCATCCCCCCACCACCTATTACCCACTAAACCACGTCCCTAAGTACCATATCTAACCTTTCCTTAAACACCCTCAGGGATGGTGACTCCACCACCTCCCTGGGCAACCCGTTCCAATGCCCGACCACCCTTTCAGATTTAGTTTGCTTCCACTTTGTGGGGAGAAAAAGGAAATAAAAAAGTGTGTACCCCACAGCTTTTCTGTAAAACTAGTAGCCTTCTCAGTTTCCCTGCCGCAGGCAGGCAGTCTGCCCTGGCATGGGGGACCAAAATATTCTCATGGACGTTTTGGAGCTGTTGAAACTAGGTAGTGAGATGATCATAGCTGCTTGTGCCAGAAAAGGCTAAGGGGAAAACTTCTTGCTGAGTATTTTATACTTGGTGACTTCTGATGGATAAAGGGAAGTAGGTAGCAGCCTGTTTTCTCTGAAAGGCCACTGGATTTGCGTTCAGTGGCAGCAGTTTGCATTGGAGAGGTTTGGACAGCCCAGGAGGAAAGAGGTCCCAAAATGTCAATGCGTATTCTAAAACCACAACCTCAAATCCAAACCGAAATCCCCATTCAGAGCTGTAGCCAGTCTTTGTCAAAGATTTATGTATTACCTGATGGAGAAATGATTAATGAATACATGTGGTGAAGCAGAATAGAGTTCTTGTGCGAATGGCAAAGCTGAGATATTTGCATGAGCTCTTGAGAGCACTGTAGCACAGATCTCTCCGGCTCACAGCCCCTGGGCTAGAACTGACCTGCTGGCAAGTGGCCTCTCCAAGTCTGAACAAATTGCCTTCTGTCTTCCTCTTTCGTTCCTAGAGGTTGGCCAGGTGAGCAGGGGGATCAGAAATGGCACTGGGGATTTTGTACATGGCAGGGCGGTATAACCAGTACCTGCCATGGGTCCAGCTGGTGCACAGAGTTCTGCAAGAAGAGAAAATCGCAGGATGGGAATTACTGTTAATTAAATCTCTGATGGCTGTGTGTGTAAAAAGGATAGGAAAATAATGCTATTAGTTTCCTAGGGAGGAGCTGATGAGTGACAGAGATGCACCAGAGAGAGGAGCTTCTGAGAAAGGGTCTCAGCTTCCACCTTCTCTTAGCAAAGAGGCACAGGAAGATCCTGAGACATGAAAGGAGGAATGGGAAGAATGGGGGAAAGCTCAACTTTGTGCTTAGAAGTGCTGAGTCCCAGCACTCTGACCGATGGTAACAGACTTGGGTGCTTGCTTGTTCCTCTGTTTTACCCTCATTATGCTCTTTAAGTATACATTGTTAAGCAGTGGGGTGTATGTTTCAGCAGGTATTTGAATGCTGAAAATTGGATCTTGAAGATGATGAAAATCTCTCAGCACTCAGTCATCCTTTTTTTTGGAGCATTTTCTCGTTTTTAGTCTTGCTTGTCCATCTCTTTCTTGTCTGTAAGTGGAAAATTTCAAACTGCACGCATTATAGTAATGTACCAAGAAAGAGGGGTAGATTTGTAAGAATTATTTGTCAGAATTTGCTCCATGGGACCTAACCATTGTGCAGTATAGAAAACTAGAGTCTTTGCACTCCAGGTACTGTCATGTGGATATGAAAAATGACAAGGACATAAATCTTCACAGAAGCTGCTTCTGATGCAGCTTTGTCAACGTAACAGTAAATGGCAGAAGCCAAACCTACATATACAAGTAAATCCAACAGCTGCTCCCTCTTTTGTATAACCTTTAAAGTGAACCATGGTCTCGGGTTTTTTCAGGCTCCCAGAGCTCCTGTAGTCCTTTGTGGTATTCTGGTCTGTCCAGGGAGAAAGTTAAATCAGGGAAGTGCCAGGAAAGCAACCGGTATCACTAGAGCTAATGAGGCAGCCATTGTTAGCTCCCCATCTTGGAATGGGAGAGGGCTAGGTTAAGGAGGACTATTTGCAAGCATTTTGATTCTAATTTTTTGGTGTGAACTTTCACCTGCTGTCTGTTCCAGAATATCAGTAAATAGGTCTTTTGGTTTTGGTTTTTTTTCCTGTGACAAACTGGCCTTGCAGGTCCTGAAAAGCTTTTAGAAAGGAGCACTCTTCATCTGCAACTAAAATGAATTTAATTTCAAGCATGTGTAAGGATTGATATGAAGACTTGAAAAGCGCTCAATACAAAAACATACTTAATTAGCAGCATATAAGATACCCTATGCTAGATGAGGATAGTGGTAAAATAATTGTTGTCAACTACAGACCATTTTTATCAGCCTGTCACCTTCCTCTGGGCAGCTCAGTGAGAAGTTTTAAACCCATCTGTACCCCCCCAAAAAAAAACCAAACACTATTATTCTTCTCTTCCTCTAACACAGCTTTTTAAAAGCATCTTATGCTGTCTTAGCATTAGTGAGATTTTGGGGTTTGGTGGTTGGTTGGGTTTTTTTGCCTTGTACTTTCGTCCTTCCTTACTACCAGCACAGTATTTTGATACCTCTTTATATGATGGCAATAAAAAACAATATGCCAGTGATTAGAACATCTACAGCAGAGTAAGTATTCTGGTTCAGTTGCAGTAGATGAACAATCTCGACTGCTGAAAGCATTTCTAAACTGAACATGTGAAAACTTAGCAAGCTCAATACTTCTAATTGAGAATGAGGAATTCCCTCTGGATAATTCAGTTGTATGTTGCCTCATGTGTGCCAAGAACTTTCACAGAACTGGGATCAGAAAAGCCCGTGCTCTGTCAATAGTCACAAAATAAGCTCTGTTAAATAAGCATAAATGCACTGCCTCAAAATTCTGACCTTAAAAACAACAGTAGATGTGCTTTTTATGCAAACACATCTCTCTAGAGCACTAACTCTTTGCATAAATGTTGTGTGTGTATCCATATGCACAAAATGGATATGTATTTATATGAATCCACAGATTTTAATTGGGTAGATTTTGAAAATGATATAACAAGCATCTCAAGAATTAAACTTGAATATATTTCGGTTTTTTACTTCAATGGAATCTCAGAAATATGGATAAGAGCAAAGATAAGTTTCTATAGCAAAAATACCAAGAATCAGTGAAAATCTGACTCTCTAAGCTTTCTGTTTAATTGTATGTTACAGTGTACACTACAGCTATTATATTCCATACTTTTCTGAAAATAAGATACCGTGTCTCTGAACTTAGAAGTCACTCTAATTGAATTACTACTGAATACAATAATATTCATATTGGTATATGTTGTTACAAAAAGCTCCTGTTTCTAGCATAGTTCCTGAAGTCACTGAAAGCTTTAAAGAAGTAAAAATTATAAAAGTCCTAGATCTCTACTGTTCAATACAGTTCAAGTTGAAATCTGCTGTTAGTACCCTGTAGGAAGTGCTACCATCTCTTTTGTATCAAATATATATTACTATTTTTTTCCTATTGTGTATATTTAAATGTTTTTATCATGATTTCCTTCTGCAGGTACCGTATTCGGCAATGGTAAAACTTCAGATTACCTGCTCCTGGGGAACACTGTATACACTGTAAGTCTTGCTACAGCTATCTAGTGCTCTGTCAGCTGACTATCTATATTGGCTCTATCTTTAACTCTTAAAGAGATGTGGTTTTGTTATTATTTATAATTCTCTACATAGAATTAATCCATTGTAGTGCCTTAAGAAATGGTACTTGAATGACTCTTCGAGAAGCTTTGAAATACGTTTTGCATTCTAATTCCAGTTTTTAAAACAAAGCAGTTCAATACAGATGCAGAAAATACATCTGTCCTTTGCTGGAAACTCTCTCTTTCTTAAATAATGGGAATTGTAATTCCCTAATTAGCATGCTCATAAACTTAAGGTAAGTTTCTGCATTGAAGAAATCCTTGATTATTGGATGTGGAACTGTTTCATGGACTTGTGAAAATACAACTCCATTCTCCCTCTCTTAGTTTATTGTGGGACCTTGAAAGAGTGATAGAGCCACATGGAACCAAGGCTTGTGGGATGCCTCTTTGGAGGCAACCAAACTGCCAGAATTACCCCTGACCCACACCTAACAGTAATATTCTGTTACTCTCGTAGATATTAATCCCTATTGGATTTTTTCTTTTAAACCTTTATATCCTAGAATAAACTAATGAAACTAAATACCAGTTTTCACTTGACAGGTATCAGTGTTACCCAGTAGACGAGGGTTTTTCAAGATCTCTCTTAGAAACAAAATCAGACTTGTACTTACTCTCCTCTGTTCTTCAATGTTAAGAGTTCAATTAATTTTTCAACTTCCTGTTGTTGGCAGATACAAAAAAATTAATTCTTCCATCAAAAAAGGAGGGCTGTAATACAAATACAAATTAACATCAAAATCAGTTTACCTTGGGAATAGGGAAGCATCATAATGGAAATAAAAGGAAATCTAGATACATTGTAGTCCTTTGAGAATGTAGCTACTGTCAACATCTCCTATGTATGAGAATGTTTTGAATAGTCTTTCTGGTCAGCTAACTAGAGAGATTATAAAGCATAAAGGGCCGAGTAACCACAGCCAATTCTGTGTGGCAGTTAAAATAAAACATTTCTTCTGCCAGTCCATACATGAATTTTAAAATGTTTTTTTTCAGGCACGTTGAAAAATTGTTTTTTTCACACATTCTCTTAAAGCTTTATTTGCTCTGCACTTCCCTTTTCCTGTTCCAAAAGGCAAGAACAGCATGTTTTGTCAGCAGTAGTTGCATATGATACTGCAATCTATCATATGATGAACTGATCTCCATTAGGGTTAGATGGAATACCCCGGTTAAGTGTTTTCTGTGCAAATCTTAATTTTATTAAGACGTAAGGTCACAGTCTTTGTCATAGCTCAGTCCTGGCAGTAGTAGTTCAACTGACACAGGTCTATTTGTATTATGATCTCGTAACACCAAGCAGTATTTAGAAGTCAGTCATTTATCTGAATGTCACTGCTGTCCCCAGTAATGACAAATACTTCATAAGGGCTGAGGAGAGACTACTGCTGTCTACAACTACCTAAATGGAGGTTGTGGTGAGGTGGGTATTGATCTCTTTTTCCAAGTAACAAGTGATAGGACAAGAGGAAACAGCCTCAAATTGCTCCAGGGGAGGTTTAGATAGGATATTAAGGAAAATTTCTTCACTGAAAGGATGGTCAGGCATTGGAACAGACTCCCCAGGGAGGTGATGGGGTCACTGTCCCTGGAGGTGTTCAAAAAGCTTGTAGACATGGCACTTCGGGACATGGTTTAGTAGACATGGTGGTGTTAGGTTAACAGTTGAACTTGATGTCATCTTAGAGGTCTTTTCCAGCCTTAAAGATTCTGTGATTTACCAGAACCGACTTTTTTCCAAAGTGAAACAGGTTCTTCATCTATACAAGTTGTATGACTTCACCTATCCTAGCACCTAAGCCAAGTTTTCTGATAGCATCTCCTTCTTGATTGCTCTAAAAGTATCCTTTGTATTGGCCGTAACTTGTAGAGTGAGCACTGTACACTTGTTAAGCCCAATTACACAACATACTGCTGCAATCACAGCTGAACTTCTTTTCTGAAGCAATCTCAGAACTTCATCCTACCCAGTCATTCTGCTCTGTGCTTCCTTCCAAATGCCAAGCTCTGCATCAGGAGAAAACCAGTTATGGATGCTGTACTAAGAGTTTCCTGGATTACACTAGGTCCTGTGGAACCGAGTATTCAAAAAGTGCTGTCGTTTAGATTGTCATCCATCAGTTGCTGGATAAGTCTTGAAATCTTACAGTACTGCAGAACATGGGAGTATCATTTATGACGTCAGCTGACTCACAAATATCAAAGCCTGCTTTTTCAGGTTTACAGCAACATTTTCCATCACCTTGAGAATCACGGAATCACAGAATATTAGAGGTTGGAAGGGACCGTGAAAGATCATCTAGTCCAACCCCTCTGCCAGGGCAGGACCACCTAGAATACATCACACAGGAACGTGTCCAGTTGGGTTTTGAATGTCTCCAGAGAAGGAGACTCCACAACCTCTGGGCAGCCTGTTCCAGTGCTCTGTCACCCTCACAGTGAAAAAGTTTTTTCTTATATTAACATGGAACCTCCTATGCTCCAGCTTACACCTGTTGCCCCTTGTCCTATCGCTTAATGACACTGAGAAGCGCCTGGCTCCGTCTTCCCAGCACTCACCCTTTATCACAGAATCACAGAGGTTGAAAGGGACCTCGAAAGATCATCTAGTCCAATCCCCCTGCCAAGGCAGGGCCACCTAGAGCACATCACTCAGGAACGTGTCCAGTCGAGTGTTGAATGTCTCCAGAGAAGGAGACTCCACAACCTCTCTGGGCAGCCTG
>VWZZ01005504.1:384145-419825 GCA_013399095.1 Psophia crepitans
AGTCCCCAACCTGTACTGGCACATGGGATTCTTCTTTCCCAGATGCAAGACCCTACACTTGCCCTTATTGAATCTCATCAGGTTCCTCCCCGCCCAGCTCTCCAGCCTATCTAGGTCCCGCTGAATGGCAGCACAACCCTCTGGTGTGTCAGCCACTCCTCCCAGTTTTGTGTCATCAGCAGACTTGCTGAGGGTACACTCCGTTCCCTCATCGAGGTCGCTGATGAAGATGTTGAATAGCACCGGTCCCAGCACCGACCCCTGAGGGTCACAGGCCTCCAACTAGATTCGGCCCCATTGACCACAACCCTCTGACTTCTGCCCTCCAACCAGTGCACAATCCACCTCACTACCTGATTATCCAGGCCACACCCCCAGGTCCCTTTCCCCTACGCTGCTCCCCAGCAAGTCAGTCCCCAACCTATACTGGACCCAGAGAAAATAATTAATTTCTAATACTTTCAATACAGTAACCTGGAGCTGCTTATTACTGTTTATCAAGCTGTATCCACAAATGATAAAACAGAGGTCACAATGCAATTGTTCTGTCATCTTCTGCAACTGGTTTTCAACTAGGAGAACTGAAACCTCACTGTCCTGAGAGGCTAATTGCTTGCTACTAACCTGCAGAATGGCCAAGAATTTCCTAAGAAAGCATTTTTTCACCATTATAAGTCTTGACAAGCTGCTCTTTCTTTTTTCCAGATTCTCCACTTCAGATGGAAAATGTGGGGAAGGATAGGGGTTGCAACTGATATATTCCTGCTCCTGCACAGGAGTTCAAGGAGATCTGGAGCACACATAAAGATTTGAAAGACTTTCAAAACTGGGGAGGGTGTCAGGATTTTTTTTCCTTTTCAGATTTTTAAGAAATCTGTGCATACAAAGTGTATGTGCACTGACAATTGTCTGTCATTGTCTTGAAATATCAAAATCGGACGACTAAGGTCCTTCTCATTCTTCCTGCTGTTTTTAATCTGTTTTTAAGAAGTCTACATTCATCACTTGTGCAAAAATCAGTATCAAAAGGATTCAGAAATAAATATCGTTTCTTTGGATCCACAAAGAAAGTCAGGAATGTGCACTGATTCATATGTCCTGGAATTTTTTATTCAAACATAAGTTTCAAGTAAGAGTAGAATGCCATGAAAATATTTGTACGATCATTCTTGAGAGGTCTTTTTAAAATAGTTCAGCGCTTTATACAGAATACCAGTTTGATTTCTTGTTTTCTGGGTAGGATTCAGTGAGCTTTTGTTAGTTGAAATCAAGGAGAGGAGGGGGGAATAAAACCTGATTTCTTCAGTAAACCGATCTATGTAGTTGGTAAGTTTGCTAGGGACATCAGTTAAGGTGCAAGGAAGGTCTGTATTCACACAGTCTACCTCTCCTTTTAGAGGCCTGCAGTGTTTGTTTTGGGTATACATTTTGTCTATGCAATGAGAATTCTTGATCTGATCCTAAAGAAGGACGTTTTCTTTTAAGACTGACTCAAAAATTGCAAGCAAGTATACCAGATGAGAATTATTATTTTCCTGTAGATCTTTTTTTTTCACTCATGCAAATATAGCACCAGAACTGGATAGATGAAGTAGATTGTAACACTCACCATGGTCCTTAATTTTTTTTCTAGTTAGATTTCACACATGTTTTAGGTAATAGAATTGTGGCACTGTGGGGGTTTTTTTGTTGAGGTTTGATTCTTTGGTTTGTTTGGTTTTTTTTGTCCTTAATAATGCAGCAGTAGTTGAAATAAGAGATTCCAGAATTAAAAGTATAAACTTATAGCTAGGAGTGAAAGCTTT
The DNA here is from genome assembly GCA_013399095.1 of Psophia crepitans. Taxonomy (NCBI): domain Eukaryota; kingdom Metazoa; phylum Chordata; class Aves; order Gruiformes; family Psophiidae; genus Psophia; species Psophia crepitans. The sequence continues at coordinate 385,951 of VWZZ01005504.1, forward strand.
CTGGCAGGGTTTGTATCCTTCTGTGCACCAGACTTAGCAAAAGATTTGTCAAATACATTTAACCAGATATTTTCAGCTTCTGACTGAAGTAGAGTTCTTCTGAGTTTCTGAGGCTCCTTGAAGCTCAGCCACAGACAAACTCAGTTACATCATTGCTGCCAACTTGGCCAACAAACTAAAGATTAAACTATAGCTGTTACAGTTGAAGCTTGGGTCTTTGTGAGTCAGTTTTTCAGACTGCATATAAAGCAAAACTTGTGATACGTGCTCACATATGAGTTACAAAATCTAATAAATATTTCTTTGCTGAACAAAACTTGTGTGAATTTGAGAGGAAGGGGATAAACAATTTTCCTGAATCAGCTAGTCCTTGCTGTAGGGTTATGAACTTTGTCCTACTGCTCAACACTAAACTAAAATGTAGTGTGTCCTACAGGCCAATAACATGATATTTTCAGAGACTGCTTCAGAAGTAGAGCAAAGATAAGGAAAGAGTAAAGATAAGAGAGAAGAATGAGAATAATGTCATAGAATCATTGAACATGTTATTTGTATCTTTTTTCTTTTTTCTTTTTTCTTTTTTTTTTTTTTTAGATTTAAACTAATGTAAGCTTGAACAGTTGCAAGTTTTCAGTATCTAGATCTTCTAAATCTGTCTTTGTGTAGAAAGTAGGAATCTGCAATTCTAGTAGGGTCTGCAATCTCTGCTGAAGTGGACTACAGTTTTCATGAACCTTTCTGTGTAACCATAATACCATTGATAAAGAAGCTAATGGCTTAGGAAGAGCCAAACTTGCAGAATTCTTAGAGGCAAGGGGAATGTTTAAGATTTCTAATACAAGAGTGTTCCAAATCAAATGAGTGGAGATTAATAATGGAAGCTAATAATTCTTGTTCCTCTTCTAGCTCATTACTAGGTGTACCTTTAAATTTTTTAGTGGCTTTTTACTGTGGTCATTTCAAATTGGCACTTAAAATTCAGATCTAAAAAAATAACAGATCTTACAAAATAACAAAAAAATGCAGCTAGCTGTGGTCTAAAAGAATTTCACTTTGGGACTGCTGAGAGTCCTACATATTTTGGGAGCAGATTCTATTAAAGTGGAAAGGCTCCTCCATATTTTCAGCAGGTCCATAGAAATGATTGCCTTTTGCTTTTCAAACTTTGGTTTGCGTCCTGTTACACAGCTGGGTGCATTGACACACACAATACTTTTTTGAATATTATTAAGGAAATCACATTTAAATTGAAGGGTTTGATTATCCTTTTGTGCAAGTAAACATGAAGTATGAAAATCATTAAACCTTTTTTCTGCTCTCGTGAAAGTTTAACCAAACTAATCAATTTTGTACGTTGAGTAAGATTCCCATATTAAATAAGAATCCTCTCTCTCTCTTTCTCTCTAAGTTTGTGGTTCTAACTGTGTGTTTGAAGGCTGGATTAGAGACCTCATATTGGACTTTGGTAAGCAAATGTCTTTACTGTATTCTCAAATATGATGGATGAATAATTGTGGTATCTTCTTCTTATTTATTATATTATGCCCTTCCAATTTGTCAGCCCTCCCCACAGTACTAAGCTAAACTGTGGTAAACTGTGTGGAAAGACATAATATCCCCATGCAAAAAATAATGCTTAATAATGAAAAGGAGGACATTGGAATGAGGCTTAAAGTAATCCTTAAACTAGACAAATCAAATTACTCTGAACTGATTGTAATTGAACTTAAATTGGCTTAAAATGAAGCAATATTGCTGCTGAAAGTATCATATGACTTTAAGACGCAGCTAACTGAAGTAGCAGAGTTAAATTAATACAAGGCACAGAAAATTCATCCCATACATCAGAATCATAGTGTAAATACTAAGTAGCAAAGATCTTTTTTTATGTCATAATAAATCTGTGATGATTGCTCTGTTTTCTTTTTTGTTTGTTTTAACAGTTCAGCCATATAGCTATCTGGGGCAGCATAGCACTTTGGGTAGTGTTTTTTGGAATCTACTCTTCTTTGTGGCCAGTCATTCCTATGGCACCTGATATGTCAGGAGAGGTAAAAGTATATTTTAACTAATATCTGAATGTGTGCAAAGAATATTGGTTTAGTCTTTAGTACAGGCCTAGTCTTTATTGGATCCTTCTGCTAACTAGAGATGCATAAGAGGGTTGCTTCTTTTATACCTTCAATGTATGTTTAAAATAGAATTCATTTTTACTCTTATGAAAATGGAGCTCAACTAACAGGCTGTGATTGTATGGTCTAGCAAGGAAGAATAGATAGGTAAGCTGCTTTGCAGTTCTTTAAGATTTAGTATTCTAAAGAAAAGTCTTGCCAAATTCAGAACTCAGAATTACAGTGCTTATTTGGCTGGAGGTTGTTGTTTTTTTTATAATCAGATAGCATAACTAGTGTAGTGGTTAAGGCTGGGGTTTTCTCTTCAATTTTACAAATTTGCTAAGTATTTGAAACTGTAAAATGCCTCTGAAAACTGAGGTGCCGTAACATTGTGTGAGCAGCTGCTTGTCATGCACATGTTTCCATTTCTATTAGTGTGCTGCTTGGAATGCATTATTGTACTGTATCTTTAACCTTTTGACAGTAATAACCTGCTCTGAATATTGCAGATAGGACTGAATCCATAAAAGGTGCTCAACTGCTGCCTGTGCTGACCTAATTGGGACTTCAGTCCCAAATTCTCAAAACTATTCAGTTCCAGAAACATCTGAAGCTTAGTATTAATTTTCCCAGGCACTAATGTCTGCTGGGCATGGCCAGTACCTCCTGAGCTGACGAGTTCAGTGTGCGGTTCTGGTAGGAATCGAAAACTGAGAATACCTGCAGGTAGCAGAAAGATACTTTTCTAATGTTTTTCAAAGCATAGCAGCTAAATCAATCTTATACCAGTAAAAGAGTGCCTTTAACTCCACTTCTGTGATATAATTCAGTAATTGAAAAACTCATGCAGGATGTGGAAACTTTATGTGCATCTCTCTCCCTCACTTGGAGATAATTCAGACCCACAAATCTCACCTCCTACATATAAGCAGTTATAGGAAGAATAGTGTATAGGCATTTACATAACTACTACATTTTAATGGAAAGCACAAGGAATTAACTTAAGTATTTGAACACCTAAAAAAAAAGAAGTTAATTTGAAATTATACAGTTTCTGGATTTTTCTCTCTATTATATCATCTTACCCGTGTATATGTGTAGATTTTATACATTACTGTGTTGCCTCCACTACTCAACATTAATTATGTACATTATTCTAAATTAAAGTAATTGAAGCTATCATACATCAGCATCTTCATATACACTGTACTTACTAGAAGAAACAGAATGGGTTTGGGTTTTGTTGGGTTTAGATATTTTTATAAAAAGTTTATACGTTGTTCCTTGAGGCAGAAGAACTTTTATAAGCACCGGGGGAGCAGCAGAGTGTGTTATACATAGTATGACATAAAGGTGGCTACTTCGCTGGTGAAATAACTGAATGTTTGTCTTAGTACGTGTTCAGTCTCTGAAATTATTGTGAGAAAAACATGTTTTTGAAGGGAATGTAATTCCTACACACTTGGAAAAACAGTTGTTCGTACAGAGATGTAGCTGTCAACAAAAACAAATACTCTTTGGGTTTGAATTCAACGAGACACCACAGTAGTCAGACTTCATTTATTTCTTGTGATAAAACTGTATCTGTACTTGAAATGGATAGTCTTATTTTGTTAGTGTGTTTGCTTATGCATGTATGTATATATAGTAGCTTTAGGTGTGTAGATGTGCATGCAGTTGTTTGGGGGTTGTTTGGGGATTTGTTTTCTTTCTAAGAATATAATTAGAAGCCAGTAACATCAGAATACTTTCCTAAACATCTCATAGACTGTAAGAGCTTCTTTTAAAAGCTCTGGTCTAGTTTTTTGAGCTGTGCTCTGTGTAACGAAAAGTCTTGTCCACAAATACTGTGGCTCAGATTGGAAGCAGGATTTGTATGCTCTCCTGGAAGCCCCCTCACTGACCAGGTGGTCTCTGGCAGGGCAGAATTCACAGGGTTTCTCTGAAGCAAGTCCAGGCCTTCTGTAAGTATTTGAACCAAAAGATTCACAAATTTAACTGTGGAAAAGATTGTGGTGTGATAGAAACAAATCCATATGGACATCTCTGCTTGCCTGTGCAAATACAGCTTGTCTAATTTCTTCAAATGTGCAAGTCAGTCTGGAAGACTACATCCAAGTACATTTGGCAGAATTTAAATGAACAAGTGAAAAGCTGACCTCTACTTCTGTAGCTTTTTGTCTGTTTTGCCTTGGCCTCATCTGATAAATTATGCTGAAGGGGATTTTGAGGGTGGTTTATTTTTTTTTCCAAATGTGCTCATTAGAAATGCCCCTTTTTTAATAAACTGTAGATTTATAAGGAGACTTTACCAACTATAATCCTTTTATAAAGTTCAAATGTATTCTCTTTCAGCTTCTTAGAGCTGGTAACAAGAGTTCTACCTTAGTAGGTTTATAGTGTTACCAGTCAGTATTCTTGATTCAATATTCATCCAACCATTCAGTCCTAACTAGATGATGATACCTGTCTTCTATGAACATCTGTTTCATGGCATCTTTTAGACAGAAAAGAACCTACTAAAACACTCCAGTAAGGATTCAATCTAACTTTTTTCATTTTAATGTCATGAAAATAATAAGGTTCTTGCTGCTTATTGCTGGTTCTATTCCAAGAAAATAAAATACTAATGCACTTGAAGGGGAGAGAAAAAGCATATGGAGCTGATGGAAAAGTCATTCATTGGATGCAAAGGAAAGGTTTTATCTAAATATTTTGAAACTTGGATTTTTCATCTGTTCCTATAAAAATACCTATGCAGCTCTGATAAATGTGTTTAAATGGAGGGCAATACAAGATAATACCTCAAGAAAAAAACAGAGTTGTAATAAAAGAAGAGTCTGTTCATGCTGCAAAAGCATTCTTAGGTTGGAGCATTGAAGCTAGCAGCCCAAAGTGAAATCATTTGAATTGTGGGCTGGTGTTCATCTTTTAGTATCAGAGCATCACCCAGTAACTTACTGAACAAAGAAATGAGTATGTCACATATTTTTGCAAGTTTTCCCTACTTTTTACACTTATTTTTTCCATTATTCTGTGTGTCATTCAAATTGTAGAGAAGATAATTAAAGTTGGCTTTTACATATGTGGTTCTGTATGTTAGTAGTACAGAAGGAAACATTGTAGAATGTTATGCTGTAGAAGAAAATACAGTAAAATGAAAAATTATTTTCTGACAGAGTGCCAGCAGTTTTGTTCATTGTCTAAGCCACTACATCTCCCGTTCTTTGACATGTTCCTAAAACTATAACCAAGTATATTTTTCTTTCTTTCTCTTTTGCTCTGAGTTTTGGAAAAAAAAAAAAAAGCCAAAGATCCCATTGATCAAAAATGTCCTGTTGAGCTGCAATGCTGAGGCAGTTCTGACATCAAGAACTTTGTTTTCTGGTCTTTGAAGATTGCTGCTCCTACACTTGACCAACTCATCCCAACTGTACAGTACTGTTTTTCACGGTGTGGGAACTAGGTGGCTCTCCATGTTATGGTACCCCTAAGTCCTATGAATAGTGGCAGCTAGGGTGCCAAATAGGTGGTGAACCGGAAGAGTTGAAAGGTGACTTCTGTTGAAAGGTGGCAGAGGTACCCTGGCACAAGTGTTCTCCTGATATGAATAACTGGTAGTTATCTAGCTGATATCTCTTAGAGATCTGTAGCAGGCATCTGAGTGACAGTAGCTGAAACGTGTTTCTTTACTAAAATTCTGACAAAACCTTAAAATCAACATTCAAGCAAGAAAACAGTTACATTTTGTCAACATTAAAACAGTTTCTATTCCAGTTCTAAAAAAAAAAAAAAGTCCCTAGTGAAGAAAACTTCATTTGTTTTCCCTGGCTGATGATGTTCGGATGAAAACTGTCAGTTCACTGTTGTCTTTCTGCAGTCAACCTAGAAGGAAAAATGGACAAAAAATGAGAGAGAGCAACAGGATTTATGAAGCAGAAGAAAAACAAAAAATAGGTTGTAAAATTGAAGAAGGATATGTGATGAAAAGGGGTGATAACCTAAGTAGTTAATTATATAGTGTCCATGGCTAGTTGAGGTACTGTAGCAGATTGACTTTTTATGAGTTTTAGTAGTCTGAAACAAGACTTACAAATGTTGTCATTAATTAAGCTGATGTTACTATTTACCTTCGTATTACTTTTGTTTGTACTTTAGATTCATTCATTTAAGATTTTTTTTCTTCTTGAGTTTATTCTAAGAATTAAAGACTATATTACTATATTACTACATGGATATAACTGAAGTTGTTACTTTTATGTGTAACATTAACAGAGTCAGTGAAGTGTACTTTCAATATTTTTTTAAACAAATGACAGTGGTTTTTTTCAGTTTATGCAAACTACATGCGGTTTAAATATCTAAGAGTAAATGCCAAGTCTCTTCATATTTGATGAGGTATTTACTTTGTAGATGTAATTGATGGAATTTTTTTCTTTGAGACTCTAATACACAGAAAACTGTTCTGTGATGCTGGAGAAAATGCATTTTAAATCTGTGATCCAGTGAATTACCAGGAGACATTTCCTGTTGTCCATGTTTTCTCATATTGTACATTATACCCGCTTGAAAGAAATAAATGATGTTGTGGTTACATATATTTTATATCTTTGTAGTTCTCTTGCAATAATTGCATTAACAAATGAAGTTTCTGTAACTTATATCACCCTAGTAAGAGTAGCTACCATTGATGCTTCAGTTCACTACAAAGCTACTCGAACCTTTCCGTTAATCCTTCCATCCTTGCAATACAAAAGGTTACTTTTCTTTTTAATGCCACTTAAAAAGGCAGATTGATTTTTAAAATTATAAAATAGATACATTTCTAAGCTGGTATGGTGATCTCTTTCTGGAATAAATGTGGTTGTGATTTGAGTTGAAAACCAAATTGGGGAGTAGGGAAAAATAAACCAATCTGTTGTATATTTCATACTGGTACAACTCCTGACCCTTTTGAGTTGTTACTGTTGTGTGCTCTGCGTTGTTAGGCCTCTTTTTTTTATATACCTACCTGATTAATAAGTTAGCTTAACATTATAACACTTACTAGAATAAGAAGTATGACATTGAGATTAAAAGCAGAAGTTCAGTATCTGCAGAACTTTTTAATTTATTGTGGTACTGTAGATAATGCGCTGTAAAGTTCTCCAGAGCACCATCTGTTTCTGCTCTGCCTGACCCAGGGGATCTATAAACCTGCTGACGGAAATTGAAGTTAAGGAGCAAGCTGTATTTTACAGAATTTTAGATCATTTGATTGAGGTTTACACAATCTTTGTGAAAAACAGTAATATTCCTTGTTGGATGATTTAGCTGCACCACGTAGGAAAAATGCATTAGAATATATTATATTAACAGTATTAGTTTCTTAAATATTGCTTCCCTCTGTATTATTCTGTATTATATGGAATTGTGCTTGGTAAAATACTAGGTATACATCCTTTCATCCTTTTACTGATCTTTTTCCTTTAAAAAAAAAAAACAAAACCAAAAAAACCCACAACACCCACCCTTTTAAATGTAGCTGTCCAGACACTTCAATCTCTAAAGAACAGGTTTTCTCTGGGAAGATGTTTGTCTAAAGTCTGATCTGAAGGGGGGAACTTGTCTTAGCCTGAATATTGGCTTTGCTCTGTATTAGACTAGTACACAGTCATAGAATGGTTGAGGTTGGAATGGACCTCTGGAGGTCATCTGGTCCAGCCCGTCTGACACCTAGAAAAAGTTGCCTAGGACTGCATCCAGGTGGCTGTTGAATATTGCCAGATATGGAGACTCCACAGCCTCTCTGGACAACCTATGTCAGTGTTCAGTCACTCTCACAGTAGTAAGTATTTTCTGATGTTCAGATGGAGTCTCCTGTGTTTCACTTTGTGCTCATTGCCTCTTGTCCTCTCAGAGGGCACCACTGGAAATAGCCTAGCTTTGTCATCTTTACACCCTCCTTTCAGAAATCTATCTCCATTGATAAGATCCTGTCCCATGTCCATCCATGTGTGTCCCCCATTCCCCCTCCCCAAGTGTTCTCTTCTGTAGAATAGACAATCCTTCTGAGATGCTCCAGGCCCTTCACCATCTTCATGGCCCTTCGCTGGACACTCCTCCAGTATGTTTGTGTCTCTTGTACTGGGTTGTCCCAAAGCAGACCCTTCTCCAGGTGTGACCTCATCAGTGCTGAGTAGAGGGGATGTCCCTTGATATCTGCTGACAATACTTTGTCTAATGTAGCCAAAAATACCATTCACCTTCTTTGCTGCAGGAGCATGTTGTGGGCTCACCTTCCACCTGCTGTCCACCAGGACCCCCAAGTTCTTTTCTGCAAAGCTGCTTCCCAGCTGGGTGTAGGGTTTGTTCCTCTGCCGGTGCAGGACTTTGCGCTTTTCCTTGCTTGGCTGCACAAGGTTCCTGTCAGTCCATTTCTCAAGCCTATCGAGGTCTCTCTGGATGGCAAAACCCTCTGGTGCATCTGCCACTTCTCCCAGTTTTGTGTCATTAGCAGATTTCCTGAGGATATGCTGTACTCCGTCATCCAAAACTTTAATGAAGATGTTAAACAGGACTGGATCATAGTATTGACCCCTGGGCTTACGCTGTTATTGTCCTCCAGCTAGACTGTGCCACTGGTCACCACCCTCTGGACCAGGCTGTTCAGACAGTTTTCAGCCTACCTCACTGTTCATCCAGCCTGTAGACCAACAACTGCTCTGTGAGGCTCTTGTGGTTTATGCCCTGCTGTGTTATCCCTCCACCTGTAAAAGGTGCTAGTAATGGATATTTGTCTCTTGCAGTTTTGAAAACAAACAAGTGTTACTTTAATAACTTTTGCAGACTACAGCATAATTAAATTTAAATGGTTGTATATTTAAGAAAATTGCTATGCTACTTTTCCTCAGTATTAGCAGAGGGAGTTATAAATTTGAAAAAATAATGATTCTCAAAGTTCTTCAGTGAAACAAGAGAAGTACTGTGCCATGTTTTTAAGGGAGCCTGTCAGATAACTCATTTGACAATCTGTATTTCTAAAAACTGCCTTGCGCCCTGTATGGTAAACAAATTCCAAAGTCTCTCAATTCTCACTTCATTATCACAGAACTTTACGGAAAATAGCCATACTTCAGTGCCTTGTATCTGGGGTAGTTAGGCTGAGCTAGCCAGTACATTTTATTTTTTTCCTTCTTTGCTGCTTATTGCCAGTCTGGATTAAAACATTATCCAAAATTCTGGGTCTTCATTTTGTGGGGAGTAATTGCTGTAGTAAATTTTCAGCAACGGACTATTGCTTGTTTGAAATACAGTTTTTAAAGTTCTTTCAAATCATTATACAACAAAAACTAAGGTCTTCCTTCACAGTCCAAAACTTTTTCAAGCCCATTCTCAGCAAAAGACCCCTGTAAAGTATTTTCCCACATTTTTAGCACATTTTCATCCCCTTCCAATTTTGTTTGCCAGCTTGTCTTCTACAGATCTGTGAGTCACTACAAAATAGTAATCTGTATCTGTCTTCCCCTCTATACCTATGTTAACCTCTGATTTAGAGAAATAAAATATTCCAGTGTACGTTTGTGGAGAATATTACTACTCCATAAAAGAATTCAATTATTTTTTGAAGATTTTTTTAAAACTGATCAGAATCCATCCCATAACACCTACCCATTTTAGTCATCTATCTTCACCTGAATAGGTTACCATTCTGATACCAACATATTTTAGCTTATTTGGTTTTTTAAATATAAAGTTTGCTTTTAGTCTTTCACTTCAGGAATCCAGTATATTTTCCTAAGGGGTTTTTCTTCTCCCATTTAATTCCCATTAGGTAGTCTCCATTTTGAGTCCTCAGACCTTCACGGTTTAATTGTACTTAGTCTAGTACTGTATATTTGTTAGGCAGAGTCTGCTATTCCCAGATATATTTCAAAGATCCTATTCCATATTCAATAGTTACATTCCCATTCTTGTTCCTTAATGGCAGAGGTGCAAGGAGAAACAGTAGAGCTAATCTCTGAACTACCTAATTTACCTTTTCTGCTTACGATGGTCTGTCTTGGTAGTATTGGCGTTCTAATATTCTTCCTTCTTATCAGTTAGTCTTTTCCCAGTATCAGCATTTAACTGAGTTCCTTCCCACAGCATATTATTGCCAATCTCCTTTATAAACAAAAGTTACGGGGGTTTTCTGTTTAAAACATTATGAAGCAAATTCAGCACGCATTCCTGTTGCGGTTATGCATATGACACCACTTTAAAGATTAATGATACTCAGCTGCCACCTTTCTCCGCAACAGCTTTCTCTCCTGGTGCACACTAGTGAGGAATTGTTTCAGATCCTTACAAACTCTAGTGAAACTCAGTGTTTCCTGTACTCCTTCCCGCTACGCGCAGACGGCCCCTGTCTTGCTAACACACACCGTAGAACCACCAGAACTCATCCACCCGTTGTGGTTTTACACCTCCCTTGCCAGATACTATTTCTCATGTCATCTTTGAATCAACTCAGACAGGTTTCCCTGGGAATCTTTTACTCTGAGGCAAAAGAGGACAGTTCAGCCTTTTCTTGCAGAATAACTAATGCTCTCTGAGTACAAGCACAATTAAAAGTAATGCGGTGAGTCTCACCTTGCCAATATTTTCTAGCTTGTCTAGTTTCACATCCGGGTGGCTAATTCCCTTCAATTTCTAAGTCTTGGGGTTATGCTCTTTTTGTTGGGTTTTTGGGTTTTTTGTTTTTGTTTTTTTTTCTTTTTAAGTTGAAGCTGTAGTGCAACCTTGTGTAGCCAAACTTTTGCTAAACCTGCTTCTCTTCCAAATTCTTGGGAAAGCTTTTTTTTTTGTTTGTGTGTCATTTTCCTGTCCAGCTTTTGAGGAAATATCCAGGTATTCATATTTATTATGAAGCCTTTTTTCTTTACTCTTTTCTTGGTTTTTATCTTTGAAAGCACTTCTATTACTGTTTCTGTCTAAAGTCAGCAGAGTAGAAACTGATAATTTCATAAGAGCTATTCCTGGCACCATGATTTATTACTGGTTTGTTTGGGTTTTTTTTTTTTCCAAATGTCAAATACCTGTTGAGGTAACCTAGGCTTTCACAAAATGCAGGGAAGGAATTAAATGCCTATGAACTTAATTCACAAAGTGAAAATGAGCAACCACTCTTAAGCTACTCACAAGAACATGTAATAAGGTGCAGTCTTGCATTTCATCCCTTTCTGGGCTCAAATGCCTTACTGTAGTTAGAGATGAGTGCTAATCTGATGATTCACAAACCTGAACTACCTCCCACAGTTAGACCCCTTATCACTTGCATTTTTTAAAATGCCCATTTATCCACCAGTTAAAGACTAGAACCCACGATGAATGTTGCCCAAAAGCCAGATTTAAGTTTCTCTGTGCTTTGCAACTTTCAGGGTAATGGCTTTTTTTTTTTTCCTGGATAAAGGCAAGATGTGTGTTCCAATGGATATTTAGAATATTAAAATATTCATCAAAACAAGGGACTGAACTAAGGACATGTCTGACTGAGGAAACCTAAGTCTCAGTTAAATCTCTGTATTGCTCTGGTTTCATTAATGTTTATTTTTTCTGTGTCACCATAGAGGTACTTTGTGAAGCTTTGGAATTTAGTAGTACGTGTCTGTGTTTGTCAGTTTTTGTATAATGTTTTTATTATTTCTAATATTTATTATTTGCCTTTATATACATAATTAATCATGCCTCTGTGGCATACATTCCACCCTTCATACCCACCTGCAGTGAGGAAATCTGTGATCTTGCAATGGACTAGTAGTACCCTTAGCTGAAGAAAATGAGAGAAACTAGGGGAAAAGTGAAGACATGTTGCTTAGTCTACCCTTACTCATTTTCGTCATCTCATGGGAGATTTGTTCAGGTAAGAACTTACAGATTCTGCCTGCAGATACCCACAATTACCTGCTTCCCGGCTGCCTGATACTCCCTCTGCATCAGTAACTCTTACTGTGTGTTGCAAACCAGTAAGGCTTTGTTTTCTTTTGAATGTATTTGCAGAAAATTGAGAGACTCCCTTTTTAATAAACCTAATAAGCAGCGTTCCTACTTACTTCTTGATTAGTAGGACCTATGAGATGTTTTTTAAACTCTTAAATAGCAAAGAAAGACTAGAGGTGTTACAAGAACTCACTTGTTGGAACTTCATGGCACAGTCAGTTAAATGCTAGTCTGTGTTAGTATTACAGCAGTAAGTACTTTGGCATGTATGAAGGCAAACACGTGCAGATAACTAAACCAGTGAAGTTGTCTTTGTAGGTTGTTGAGCGGAAAAACTAGCTGGTTTGATAGTGTTAAGAAGGTGTTATTGTAATAGTTCTATAGTTTATAAGGAGAGGAGGCATGCCTAGATGATACCTGAAATAGATAAACTGAAGAGAGTTTCATAAGCTTTTCTGCAGCAAGAATTTTGCTGTTCTTTTCATCTTTCTCTCTTTACTTTCAGAAGACTTTGTAAGATCTGAGCTAGCTGTTTCAGTAGAACATTTCATAATGAAGAAAAAAAGAATATTCTCTGTTGATTTTGGCATGTAATTTCCTAACAGCACATCTTCATCAGTGCATTAAAAATGTTTTGCAGCCAAGGTGTCTAATATGTCACTAAGCCATGAAAGGGAGTAATTCTCAACATTTTCTCTCTCTAAAAATAAATAAGAATTTATATAAAAATCTGCACAATGCACTTAATAAGAAATGTTAGTTCACTTCAGAAAGTCCTAATACTGAGCATGAGCTCCACAGACGACAAATTATTTATCCTTCCTGCAGGATTTGTAAGTCCTACAATAAACTAGGCTTCCCAGCTCTCATTTTGGATTACTTCTGAATTCCCCTGGGAGCCACTTTTGTGGCAGATTCCATTTGGTTTCACAAGGCCTAAAGGGGGAAAACTTGGCATAGACCACAAATCTCTCACATTAGGAACAATTTGTAAACCACGAACAGAGGCAGCCAGAGTCCGTCCCCAGAACAGGCTGCTCCTGTTAGTGCCATTGTCTGAAAAGGATTGGTTTGCCATTTCCCAGATGACCTGCCTATGTGTAGAGAGATGTGAAAAGTTAGAGACAAAAATGTTTTCTACAGAGTGAGGGGGGAGCTTTCTTGTACAGAAAGGAAGGAAATACCTCTGTGGGATTTTATTTTTTTCCCCTCTTCATCCAAAAAATACAAAGAGGCCCTCTGTCTTTAATGCGAATGTCGGCTTTAAATCTTTTAGGTTTGGATTAACTCTGTAAAAGAAAAAAAAATCTGACAGGCTTTCAAATATGACGCAGAAAAACTTCTTTTTTTTTCCTCAATTCATGTTGTTCATTTGTAAAGCCAAAGGCTGGATGGACTGAATAGTAGGCGCCAGTTGTTCCTTCATTCATAGTTAGCATTACAATGGTCAGAATTAACATCCTAAGACCTACATTATCACTTTTGCTGTTTCACCAGCAAACATTTAATACAGGGTGGCTAACGCAAGCACAGCTCTTTGCTGTGGTCTTATAAATTAAAAAAAATGTTGTTAACAATAGGAAGTAAGAATCGTAATTACTTAAAGTTGTATTTTTTATGCTTTTTTCTTGTTTTTTTGGGAAACTTTGTATCTCTAATTGTCACTTAATTATAAAAAGTCTTGCAAGATGTAGCTGTGATGGACATTTCCTATTAGCTGGTGGTTTAGGAAATGAGTATTTCATCAAGTATGTCAGAAGTCGTGTTTTGCTCATAAAGTGACTGTGCTAATACATTTTCTCTGCTTCCTGATAAAAAAATTTCTTTTTTTTTTTTTTTTCTCCATCGAAAAATGTGAATTGTTTTATTTTGGACCTGGCAGTGCTCAGTGTTTACACCTTTGCTGTCAGCTGTTGGCAGAAATAATTACTAGAATCTCAGGGCAATATCTGTGTCCTTTTAACATAGCTGTGGAAAATTGACCAAATTTTCAGTTCAAATACATTCTAATGCTTTCCAAAGCGTCAGTGTCTGTAGGAATTTGGATATGAAAACAAGGTAAATAGAACTTTTTATCTATAAGAGAATGACTTTTTTCTTCCTGAAAATAATTCACTTTTGATTTTAAATGTGAACGTATCAAGTATAATTCTAAATTGGTTATGTATATGCATTCAGAAATTAGACTTTAGCTACTGCAAGCTACCTGCATTTGTCTGCTAATTAATCTTACTAAAATTTCAGCTTGTTTATTTTAGTTATGTACTGAGTTTAACCTTTGAAAGGAATTAGTCTCCAAGTAATGAAGCAAAGGATTTGAAAGGGTATCGTTGTGTAGCTATGTTACTTTCAATCTCTCTGCAATCTAATTATGTTACAAAGGTATTTTTAATACTGACTGCAAACCAATCTTTCAGTAATATGCTTCACTAAGTATTTATCATACTCCTTGTATCCATAATATTATAGATACTTGGGTATAAATTGCAAGGGTAGATTAAAGATGTGGGGGTTTTTTCCATTAATGTCCATACATTATGATTGTTTTGACTTTTTAGTCTGTTCTAGTTTGTATTATGTTTACAGGCTAAGTTAAGTTATGAACAGAAGAAGTTCCTATGTCGTATTATAAAGCAGTGTATAAGAAAGCAAATACACAGCTAAAAGCAATGTTCGGGTTTGCAAATATTTCACCAGGTGTTATATCTTCCTTTAACAATATGTTGCATACTTCTGTAATTATGGAGTTAGTTGTTTTCTTAGTTCTCATTTTTAAGCAGTTTGAAGAGGAGTCTGGCAGTGTGGGAACTGTGGTACAGTGAGTTCCGTTGGAGATAACTTTGATTCAGGTTATATCACAAAATGATTGTAACAGTGTCCAATATCCATATCGAGGGTGAGGAACCATTATATCCTGTTAGGGTTGATTGCAAATAAGAAATTGTGCTTATAAGTTACTGACAAAGATTGTGCAGGTGAGGGGATGGATTTTCAATAAATCTGACGTTAATGAAAACTTTCAGTCAGCACAGTGGTGTAGAGCAGGCTTGCGGAGGGGTAGATTCCCCCTCTCTCTAACAGCTAAGCAGCGTGATCTTTCTACCGGCTTCTTAACAAGAATTAGTGCTTACTAGCTACTGGATTTCTATAGCGACTCAGGGGATTTTAGAAAGGAGTTAAAGTTTTATTTCACATTAGAGAGTCTAGAATGTTTCATTTACATTTGCTTTTGATACTTTCAACCAAGTAATTGATACTTCTAAGGTTTTTTCCTAATTCTTATCATAATATCATCACATTTTGTGCTTTTTTTTCTCCAGGCAGCTATGATGTTCAGCTCTGGAGTGTTTTGGATGGGACTTCTATGTATTCCTATGACAGCTTTACTTTTTGATGTAGTATACAAAGTGTGAGTACGGAAATGCTGAGGTTTACGGGAGAAAGTACAGACACTTAAATGTGTGTTCTAATTACTAATATAAGAAAAATAAATTAAGATCAGCTCTGGTTATTATCTAAACTTATTTTTCACTTTGTTTGTGTTTGATAGACTTCATTAGTATTTAAAATGTTTCAGTAATTGCCATGTATTTTTTATAAATATTTGTTGTTTCTAACTGGCAAGAACAGCTGATAGAAAATATTTAGACTTGCTTTATAATATTTCTTCTTGTAAAGCATAATTTTAAGTCATCTGGGAAAATGTAAATTGAATATTTATGTAAGTGTTAAAGCAATCTGTTCTTTTACTTCAAGAAGAGTAAATCTGGCAGTATTTTGTATTGCTTACAGAGTAAAGAGAGCTACTTTTAAGACACTGGTAGATGAAGTTCAGGAATTGGAAGCAAAGTCTGAGGATCCTGGGGCAGTTGTGCATGGCAAGAGGTACTGTAAAATCTGTCAATTGTTGTCTTTAAAAAAAAAAAAAAGGCACCTAAATATTTTCAGCCTGATATATTTATCAAAGACAAAGGTTATTTATCAAAATCCATCCAAACAAAAGGCATTTCTAAAGAGGTTTCAGGTCTACTGAGCCCATATGCTTTTTCATATGCTTAGATGTAGGTTTTACCAAAGGCTTAAACTGATGTCTGTCTTTGTAGCTGTTTGTTATGTTTCTAGTTACTACATATAAAACAAACTTGAGGTACAAATTTAATTCTGTCACTTTTGACTGTGTTCACAATTAATACAAAATGAGTTTAAACCTGCAGCATTCACTAGTACAGTTATAAACTGCACCTAAGAAACTAAAAAAATAAAAGAAATTTTTAAAACCTGCTTGGTAGCATAGGGAAAAACAGCAAAATCTGTCTAGGATTTGCTGAAATTGAATAGAACAAGCTGGCTTTGCCAGTCCAGGGCAAACAAATTTGACAAAATTATTTCTTACCTCATATACGTTAAACTTAAGACTCCACAAGAATTCCCTTAGTACATCCTCATGGGTTGGGCAGGTAATTTGAAAAGAGACAAGGTAAAATTGAGAAATTGGACAATCTCTGTGTGTAAACTCAGCATCAAGGTCTGCACTCACTGAATTACTTAAGACTTTTTATAACCCTACCTGAACTCATAGCAAGTGCTTGCTGAACAGGAGTATGAGATGGCAAAGCCCCTCTCTGTCTCCCTTCCAATTCATTTGTGCCATTTGGCTGAGCTAGAGCTTTCTTTCTTTGTCTTCATTTTCCTGAGTTTTGTGAAGTCTACAAAAAGCCAAAACTGTTGACACTTGATTTATCCTGTTCTTTCTCTCCTTTGGACTGCTGGTTTTTAGTATCTTCATGGCAAAGGGCTTAGCCAAGGCTTTTTTCCTACCAAGGTATGCATGGAAAGAGACCAGAAAAAACACAGACAGACACTTCTTTTGTTGTAGGTTCAGTTTTCAGGAAGCACCTTTTGTTCATAAAGATGCTTAAGTTCTCTTTTTCCTTCAATCTTACTGTATCTGTCCTCCAGTTCTGTGGGAATCGGCTTACTAGGATTTACCAGGTTGAGACCAAATTACATTGGATACCTAGGCGATGACCACCATTTCTAATAGGTGGAATATCCAGCTCATGCGAGTGTTTGCTCCTACCTTTCCTTTCTTTTCCTAGAAATTCTTTTCACAAGAGTGTCTTGTCTCTAGTGGAAGTCATCTTTTTTGGTACCATAGACAAATACCACAGGATGTACTGTGAGGCCTGGAAGCACCTACCACCTGTGGAACACCTAGTCTAGTGTGGTGAGCTACGTAGGAGCATATACGTGTATGGTGTCTCCCATCAGGCACTATATGCTGTCTTTGTGGCAGCAGCTTCATACTGGAACTACTGCAAAATCCCCTAGCTGATGACAGTTCCTGCATCGAGCATACTTCATCACTATAAGACCCAACTAGTGCTTGCAAGAGTAAGTTCTCTTACCTTTAAAGGTGATGTAAATTGATTGTTACAGATGCCTCTCTCCAACAGCAGTACTCATTCAGGCAGCTTCAGGGCAAGATCTTCCTCCAGATTCACCAACTCCTACATCAATGTGCTGAGCTTTGAGCCAGAACCAACATGGGCTGCGTGCTCTTTTGCAAAGAGCAAAAGTTGTAAAAGAATGAATCAAAGAAAAGAAAGCAGACGTTAGTACTAGACAGTGCTAAAAGGGGAACATCTTGTGGATGTAGAAGAAAGTAAGGTAATGTACCTTTTTAGTGTTCCATACTTGCATTCCCAAGACTCTTCTTGTATTCCCAAATTCAGCTACTTTTACTTTAGTTGTCTAGGCAGTATGCCCTTCCTTCATCCTACAGAATGTCTTCTGAACTCCTTCTTATTTAGGCAAGAGGAACTTGGTGTTTTCACCACTAGTTTTATAATTATCTTTTGTCCTGGTTTTGTGGTGGTGCTTAGTTACTAGCTGGGGTTAAAGCACGACATCTTTTTATCCCACAATTAAGTAGTTAGGAGGGCTTCATGAAGGTGGTTTAGGTACCTGCCTGAACGTCTATCTTAGATCCATTCCTTCTCCACAAAGTTATTTTTAGACCTGTATTCTTTGAAGTATACAAGCATCCACCTAACATGCAAATCAATGGATGTTATACAGCTTAGTACCGCTTAAGGATTTATTCCCTCTGTGTTTTTTTTAAAAACTGTATCTTAATTCAGGTAATAGAGCCAAATCTTCACCCTTTTTGGAGAAAGTATTCTTTGTTAAAGAAATGGTCTCATGAACAGATTTACTTGCATCTTTAGAAACCTGATTGAACTACAGTAAGCATTTTTGAGTCTCCCAAGTTACAGAAGCCTGGATTAACTACTTACCAGTGCGAGTAAGTAGTTAAATTGGTAAGGAATGTCCTCTACATCTGTTCTAAATATGTACATGAGAGTCTTAGTCTTGAGTTGTCGTGCTTTTCATACAAGAACAAATAGTTATTTTTGACAAACTTACTGTGTATTCTTCAGCGCCAAAAATTTTTCCCGTGTGCATACCTCTGGAAGTACCTTTTTATGTTGTAGTAGAAGGCATTTGTTTCATGAAATGCCAAAATAACCTAAGATGACATAAATCACTGATTAAGAAGTAACTGGAAATAGTAAGAAGACTCAGGAACTTTTCCACTCTGTCCATTCCCATCTTAAAAATCCTACAACACAAAATAAAAGGCCCAACTTCCACAGATAACAGGTCAGGATTCTACTAGGCAATAGTATTTGTTGCAGATTTTTAAAACTGTGTTGACCTGATATTGCATGCATTAAATACACCTAAGATTGTAAGGTTTTACCTTTTGATATTTTCCTATCAAACAATCTTAGGATGGTAATTTTCTATTTAAATTCTGAATTTGCACTTCCAGCTGTTTTCTTAAAATTAGGATTAAAATTGACATTTACATTGAAATAATTTAAAATATTGTTCTTCAAAGGTCTTTACTGTATTCTACCATGTGCTTTAAAAGTAGGACATGCTAATATAGTCTTAAAACCTGTCATCCCTTGTATTTTTCCAGTGCTGATTTGAAAAGATTTTTAAACTGTTGTCATTGAAGGCTCAGGAAGAGCATTCCTATCATGTCTTCCTGTTTCAGTGTGTGTAAGGATGTGTAATCAGGTTTCTTACCCCAAAACTGTCCAAAAATACTTTATTCTGCTCTTCTGTAGGCAACATGTTGAAATTAGTTTTATCGCATGTATTTGTCAGTTAAGTAAGACTATATCTTGAGCAAGAAGGTGAAAATTTTGCATGGTCACTTTTCCAACAGAAAGTGAACTTTTGTGTTGGAATACTATTGACTTGAGGGTGCCTTGATAGCATAAATAATAGAGCAGCTTCAGTGGATTAGCAAATCTGGGCCACAAAAAGTAGGGTTCTGTCATTAGAGCCATTGTAATTGAAATGCCACAAAGTCATTTGTACTTAAAACTGAAATGACTAAGGTAAAAGGGTACTTTTGTATATAAACCAGTGTTCAAAGATATTTTTTCTGATACTCTGTATATAATGCTTAAGCAGAAACAACACTATTAATATTAAAAAAATATTTTTACTGTGTTGAATAGTACATAGACTAGCAATAACATGAATAATAGCTCAAATTTGTGGAAACAGCTTTAGAGATATATCCTGCAAATGCTGCTTCCTATAATCATTGTTTTTCATTCAGTCCACTTGGAAATTATTTTTAGACCAGCTAAGTGGTTGGTCAGAAATACACAAAGTAGCAATTTTTTTTTCCTGTAAATGAGATGAATTGCATTTAAACGTAGGCATTTCGTGGTCAAAAATAGTTCGTATTCTGCTTGTCCTTATTGGTACACATAACAAGCATAGACATTTAGTTACTATGATTTATCATTGGTTAATTATGACACCCTGTTTTCTAGAATTTGTACGTAGATTTTTAAATATGCCTTTGAATGGCAACAGGGTGATTCATAATAAAGAGCCTGCAGTGTTTCTTCAAGTATAGCGATAGAACAGAATTTAATACCTGAGTGGCTGGAAGCACTTTTGCCAAATATATTTCCTACTTTATTTGTATTTTCTGTGTCAGCAATCAGATCTGTGCATTGGAAACTGCATCATACATAAACTAAGAGATGTGAATGCTTATCTTCCTGTAAAACTTCAGGCAGTGTTTTCAGTGCTTAGCACTTAAGAAATCTGAACATTTAATTCTGGAACACAAGCAAAGAATAGTGAAGGTACAAAAAAAAAAATGGAATTGGCCTGCTATGTTTTTAATAAAATAGAGGGGTTTATTAGAAAATGATACCTATAAAAAAAAATCATAGAAGTTTGCTGACTTCAACTCACATTAAGAAGGGTTTCTCAGATGTTTTGCAAAGGAGATACAGCTGATAAATCTATCCTCAGTATTTGCATGGTCTTCCACCTCTTAGACCTCCCATCTTACATTAAGATATTTATTCATTCACACTGTGTGTCCTTGTGGTTCAAACCTCAGTCCTTAATTTTTTATTGCTCTTGTCACTTTAAAAGTTCGTAGCTCTGAACTAAAAATCAAGGCTCCTACACAGCCTAGGGGAGCAATGAGGATGAAAAGAATTACTTCAAAGAAAGAAGTCTTCAAAGAGATAGCATGTGAAAACACTGAGAGTAAGATATGTCCCAGTGCTCCAACCTCTCCATTCTTGGTTCAGTCAGCAGATGCCAACTGCTTTCCTGGAACTGGCACCAAACTCCTTTTTTACAAGGAAGTCTCATTCCATCTTTTCATTCAAAACATGGTCATAGAAGCAGTTTGCCCTCCCTATCCCCTTACCCTGTAGATTTTGCAGTTAGCGTTCCTCTGTGGGTGTGGGAATAATAGGTTTATTTCCCTTTTCCAACTTACAAGAGCCAAGCTTTTCCATCCTGGTATATGCTTTAACTGACTGGAAGGGAACAGAAAGGGGAGATAGACTGTTAGTCTCTCCAGTTTAAGACAGCGGTTCAACTTGAGATATGTCGTCTATACTCACTGAATAAAGAACAAACATTTCTGTTGTAATGGTTTGAATGCTAGTCTAGAAAGCGAAGCAATCTAGTTCCATTCCTTGTACCACTTAGTCTGGTCAGGAGCCTGGGAGAGTAAGTCTGTTGAGCTAATTGACAATAATATTAGAAAGTCATTCAACTGATGAAAACTCAGTAACAAAGGTATGGGACATCTGTTACACTTCCTATGTCCTTACACAAGAGACAATTTTGATAATCTAGCAAAACTGTAACAAAATCACTATATACTCTGAATAAACATGAGATTTCTTTTTTCTTTTTTTAACAGTGAACTAATTTTTAGACCAGCTTATTTCAGGGCCAGGGGGAGGGCTAGACTTTTCAGCATTGGAAATGTTTAAATGATAGGTTGGTATTTCTCTGAAGCACAAGCTCTAATTCACAGTGAATTTCAAATTTGGAGGAAGAAATTGAAGGTTTTGTGTGAAGTTTGGGGTTTTTTGTTTGTTTGTTTGTTTTTAATATAGTCCCTTGCACATCTTCAATATGTTAGCAAAACTGTCAGATTTTGAAATCTTTTTGAGCTGTGGCTAGTCCATCGTTATTTTTTTAGTAATGTAGTATCCTGTTAGAGAGAACTTTAGATGTAAGAAAGATGTCACAGTAAGGAAACCTGACACATTCATTACTTCATTCACTAGTTTGCAGCATTCAGCTGATGCTTGAGTCTCAGTTTAAAAACTGTTTACTACTCCTGTTGTCTAGTTGGACTGGAATGGAGAGCCACTTGGATCCCATTAAAGCACAATAAACAGGTTACACAACAGACTCAGTACTGCTGAGAAGGAAGGAAATGGACTGAAGTGACGAGCCTGTAAAAGCAGTCAGTTATTTGGGTATGATCTGCAGAAAAACAGCATCTAGTTTCATGAGGAACACACCTTGCTAGAATAGTTTTCATGGAAGCAATGTGTTTTTGTGCACAAAGCTGATGGCCACAGATGTGACTTTCCCTCCATCTTCTTTTCCCATCCGTTTGAGGTACTGTGTCAGGAGAGGCTAAGAGCATTCTCTGATGTAAAAAAAAGAAAGATTGTAATTCAGCCTGGCGCTAATCAGGCCACAATAGGAATCATAGAATGGTTTGGTTGCAGGGACCTCAAAGGTCATCTAGTTCCAACCACCCTGCCATGGGCAGGGACACCCTCCACCAGACCAGATTGCCCAAAGCCCCATCCAACCTGGCCTTCAACACTTCCAGGGATGGGGCAGCCACAGCTTCTCTGGGCAACCTGTTCCAGTGCCTCACCACCCTCACAGGAAAGAATTTCTTCCTAATATCTAATCTAAATCTACCTTCAGCTTAATGCCATTCCCCCTTGTCCTATCACTCTCTGCTCTTCTAACCAGCCCCTCTCCAGCTTTCCTGTAGGTCCCCTTTAGGTACTGGAAGGCCACAATTAGGTCTCCCAGGAGCCTTCTCTTCTCCAGGCTGAACAAGCCCAACTCCCTCAACCTGTCCTCATAGGAGAGGTGCTCCAGCCCTCTGATGAACTTTGTGGCCCTCCTCTGGACTCACTCCAGCAGGTCCAAGGAAGCTGGTGCCTTCCCTTTACACCGCATGTTTCTAAAGGAGTCGCGCTCAAATGTTCACAACATTACCCATTTATTTGTGTTGTCAGTGCACAACAGTGCTCCAGACAGGTGGTTTGCCTGTACTGTGATGAGTGAAAACATTACCAGGTATCTGGACTTCATAATCTGCCTTCACACATGCTTTTAATCATTATCGTAATGATTAGTTCAGGCACAATTAAAAAAGAAAAAGGAGAATGGACACTTTTTATTTAATAATTAACTCCCATTCACAGACTCAAAGATAAAGGGATACTGTAGTTAGTAAGTAAATATTTTTCACATATGTCCGCTTTCTTTCTAGCTTAACTGAAAGGGCCCAACTACTGAAGAATGTTTTTAAGAAGAACCATGTGAACTTGTATCGCTCTGACTCTCTGCAGCAAAACTTACTTCGTAAGTGTTCGCTGACAAAAATTACTATCCATTAGTAATGTAGAATTAAAGTTCTGCCTTTCACTGTTTTTGTTTATAGTAAAGATGCATTATCCTAAACATGGTAGACCATGTTCTTTGGCTGGTGGTAGGTTTCTCTTCGTTCCTGAGGTACTGCATAGAGTTTTTTGCTATTTTGTAATTGCCAAGTTATGTAAGAAACAGCATGGATTTTCTACCTACTAATTGCAGAAAAGAGGTTTGCTCCCCTCTGTTGACCTGTGTTAAGTTGTTTTTATTAAAGCTTTAACAAAAAAATCTGATGAAAACATAATTTGTTTCTATTTTGGTTTATATCTGCAGATGGCTACGCATTCTCTCAAGATGAAAATGGAATAGTTTCCCAGTCTGAAGTAATAAGAGCTTACGATACCACAAAACAAAGGCCTGAGGAATGGTGAAGGAATACAGCTTGGGATTTAGGCCTTACTAGTTACTTTTGTGAGACAGACTACTAGATCTTTGCTGGGAGCTGCGACCATTCCCCAGTTATCAGAGATTTAAAGATCTATGATGGTCTTGTTCCATAAAGTTTGGATTCGTGTATTCAGTAGACATAAGCACTGTGCAATTATACTGTAACACACCATCTCTAAATTTTTTAACGAGTATTTGCTTAGCCTTTGTAAACGGATTGGAGTTTACCTTGTATCTTGCCAGCTTGCTTATTTTACAATGAAGTTGAATCAATACTGGTCATATACTTGGAAGGCAATGGTCAGATCGCTAAACGTACTTTTCATTGACAGACCATTAGCATCTCTGAAGGTTTTTAAGTGTTAATGTATTTAAATACAGTTGGTAACAAGCCTTTGATTTCAACAAGTGCTGAAAAAATAGTATCTTAATGGTGTTAATTCACCTTGAGAAGGATTTTTGAGTCAAGATGTTTATAGATGTTTTTGTCAAACTAACCTAAAAACGTTTGCCAAAGAAGTTCCATACGTGTTTTCTGTTGTTAGAAATAATTTGAAAGGAAATTAACTCCAGTCCTGATCTGAGAATTGCATGCTTGAGTCTCCACACTTGAGGAGAGAGATTTACAGTACAGTGAGTCTAATTTGAGTGGCCTTTATGGCATTTGCTTTCAAAACTGCAAGTCTTTGCACCTTTGGCCTTATACAAGCTTTCCCCGTATTTCCTTTTAGTGTTGCATATGTTGAAAATGGCTGCCACCTCGTAAAAATTGAGTACATGTGTTATTTTGTTCAATTTTTAAGAACTGCTCTGCCTTACTTCCCTTTAGCAAATTTTAATTGTTTGCTACGCTTAGTTGTATCTGCTTATACTGTAGGTTCAAAACAAAGTTTGTTTTAATTTATTTTTTAAAATTAGTTACATTTTCAACATTTTTATACTGAAATTATTTGAAATGCATACATTGAAATAGAGAGCAAAGCATGCCCTTCGCGAGTCTGTGGTATGTACTGTTTTATTTGCACTAAAGCCACTTCCTATAAAGGTGTGAAATACAATGCAACAGCCTCTTTACAACTTACTCGTCATGCAGAATACCTGTATACTCTCACCTTTAGTGAAAAATGGAGAGGAAGCGACTGCAGAAAGAGATACACGCCTGGTTTAAGGAGAAAAAAAAAAAAGAGGCAGGAGATGTTAAATGAGAACATTGTGATAACTTTTTTGAGTGGTTATACTTAGTATTTCTCAGCTTACCACCTAACAACCATCAGGTTTCAAACTAAGAAAAGCTACTTTAACTTTGGAATTTAGTTAAATCTTGTAGCTTTTTGGTCCCTGTTTAATTCTGAGTTTAAAAGCTACCCTAATTACGTTTAAAATACATTTTTCTGTAGTAGCAGTTTTTAATTACATTTCTGTGCATTACATAGAAATTATCTTTTTTTTCTTTGAATGGAGATCAACTAGATGGAAAAGCAGAACAATGACATCCCCTATGATCTGTTAAATCTTTCCACATCAAAGTAATGAATCATCGAATCCCATCTTTTCTTTGCCCTCCTTCATTAGTCATATACTTACTGAAGGTTGACTTTACCTCCTTGCCTTTCATCTAGCTGAACACGTAACATAACAACTTTATTGCACTATCCAAGTTTCTTGTGCTCTGTTCCAAGAGCAACTTACAAATACATATGGGAAGCCCAACCAAAGGCGCTATATGAAAGTACACATTTAGGAAGGGGTATCGGTGGGAAGGCCGTCTGCATTCCATATGCATGTTATGCAATGTCTTCCTCTCACTTTCCCCGAGTGATCTTTAAACAGAAAACAGAAGACACTGGGACAAAGGGAACGGATCCCACTAGAAACAGTACTGCCAGTCAGTCATGCAGACAAGAACTGCCTTCAGAAAAGCCATTTCAGGCATAAATAAATAGATGGATCAATATGGGAGGGCCAAATCACTTGACCTAAGGCAAGAAAAAATTTAGGGGCATGCCCCTTTCCTAAAATGGGGATCCCTATTTTCTGTCATCCAAGGGACAATGACCAACTTCAAAACATTTCTGAAATTAACCATGACGCTGTTGCTCCTTTATAATCTTTCAGTGTACTTAATTCATATAAAACAACTGGATCTGTACATATTCTCTTTATGGGTAATTTATTTTTTAATTATTATTAGTGGTTGGGTATTTTTCTGTTCTAAATGGTTTAACTGCTGATTTTGCAGAAAAGGACATGAGGACTAGAATACGTTGTAAAATATTTACAATGAGAAATTTGCATGATCTTTTATTCTTCCTATGAAATAAAATTCTGCGTCACCGTTGTAATCCAGTTTGGAAAAATACACACAGTATATATATCCCCAGTTTAACTATCTTGAAAAGGAAGGAAGCAACTGAAACATCTCTAAGATCCTAATTTTAGACTGTAATTTAAGGGGTTTAAGATAGTCTTATCACAGTTTTTCATCCTTATATCTTTACAGAATTTGAAGCAGTATTTCACAAAGTGCATTTTTCATTTTCATTACTTCTGATGGGTTTTGCTCCTGTCTCTGTACTTTCTCTGGTAATTAGTGGTTGGAAGATACCGCTTCTTGGAAATAGTAAAAAAGACCATGTGGCAATTCTATCTATGACTTTTGATTGCTCATCCAATTCCATTTTAAAAAAATAAGATCATCTTAGCTACGTGTGCCCATTTTTAAATCAGGTCAAGTATACAATATGCACTTTATTTTCATGATGAGTACACAGTAATATACTCTGCTACCATCCTGTTAGCACATCGTATCTTCGTTAAAATAAGGGGACTGTGCAGATGTTTATTTAAAGAAAAAAACAGTTTAGACAACAATGCTTGTAACAATGCCTCTGTTCTTGCTGTCTGAACATTCAAATTTGTATCAAATATAGAGTTCACGTGGACTTTTCCATCTGTTTCATGTGCACTGCATAATAATTACAAGTTAGTATTAAAAATGTCTTATCAAAAAATTGAACCAGTGCCACTTAGAAATCGGATATCTTATATAAATACTGTTGCTTGATTATTTTTAAATATATGCATATATATATATAAATGATTCAAAAGAGTAAGTAACAGGAAACAAATTTTAACAAACCTATTGATAATTTGTATTCGGAATTTTTTCTTGCCATTTCCTAATTTTACACTTATTTTTGCAAAACAGTTTCAACAGATTTATACTTAGTCATCATTCTATTTGTATAAAATGATAAATAAAATATTTTGAAACACTCAGAGATAGCTGAAGATTCCTATATGTCCACATGCATCCATAAAATTTGCTGTGTTACAAAGATGTGCGTTCAGTGTCTTAAGACTTCTTCCATTATGTTTAAATCCATCTTGAACGATGAGTAATTTGGAATACGTGTTAAATTTAAGGAGCGAAGGTTTTTTTCCCTTTTTTTTTCCTTACTTATTGTGTAAAAGCACTTGTAGTTCTGATGAATTTATCATTCTGTCTGCATGAGGCAATATTTCTAAGTGTTCTGAGGCAGTGCATGGTGGTCGCTGTTCCCTGTTTTTTAATGCCTTCGTTAAAAGTCTGCTCATAATATATCGAGAAGCTAGCGCTGTGTAGGCAACCGAGTGTGTCAGTTCAGCTTTCTTGGTACTGGGTGTTTTCACTGGTAACAGAACTCAACAAATGAGTTTCTCTTCGCCCCCGCCCCCCCCCCGGCTCCCCCAGTTTCCTCGCCGTTAACCAATAGATCTTTATTAAACAAAGGAATATTTTAGCATTCCAAACCTGGTTCCTGCTTGTGCAAACCGTTACTCACATAGGCTGCAACTGGACGGACCGTGAGTATAAGGACTACTCCTCTGAGCAGCGATGTGCAAAGCCGGGCACTTTGGAGGGTCGAAACTTAAACTTAAATGAAAGCATTTCCATGGAGAGACTGATTTGTAATTGCAAAGCTGTGACCAGAACAGTTTGTTTGTTTTTTTTAAATCACGTTTAATGGTGTTTCTTTATTGTAGAATAGAAGCCATAAATGCATTAATATTGTTTTTCTACTTCAGCGTAATTTTTCACTAAGATTTTCAGTGTTTGATACGTATGAACCGCTGCAGAAAGCGGTCAGTCTGTAATAGCAAAATTTGCATTCAAGGTAAAGTGAGGTTTTACAGCTCCACTAAGCCATTACTGCTGAAACTGTCGTGGAAATTATGAAGCTGCATGAACGAAGACTTTTTGACTCGGTGTTTATGGTAGTTTCTCAGGTTTAGTTTTAACTGGATGTTAAATGCACTGTGTTTTATAAATAGTTCTTCTCTTTCAGTAACACATTCAGTTCTATGCAGTGTTACATGTCATTTGGCATTTGGTGAATGTGCATGTTTGGAACTGCAAATTTTAAATGTTTTGTCTTTTAATTGTTAAAAAATGAATAAACTTTGCCATTAAATGAAGAAGCTTTGTTGAATTGATTGGTTGTAAATGCTGGGGATTACTGTCAAAGGAAAAATGCGTATTTCATCACTTTTGGTTTTGAATTCTTTAAAAAATAGGATTTCACAAATACCAAAGAATTCTTATGTTGTTAAGGTAAACTGAAAAAGTAGAGAATGGTTTTAAGTTTTTTGTAAACACCTATTTTGAGATGTCTTTTCCGGTTCTCATGCGAAGTCCAGAAAATTTTTTTAAAAAAAATTAAAAATAAAAAAATAAAAAAAACCCCACATCAAGAAAAGGTAGCACAGGAACCTGCAATTTAGTGATTTGTGGCAGAGCTCTAACGTACTCCAGTGGTGATAATGTATTTTGAGAGAAGTCAGTACAAGAATGATAGAGTGCGACTAAGGACACGTCACCTCCTGTTTCAGGCGGCAGTGATAAATACGGTATCCTTCGGCTGTCACGGCAGCGGGTGTTTCTTTCCCCTAACGGTGCCCACCCACTGAATAACAATCAATATATCCAAACCTCATCTTGAGTTCATTGTAGACAGGTGACTGGTTTTTATACACACACTAGACAATGAGTTTTCGTAGGTTTTGTGTTCTGTCAAGGCAGGTTCGGTAACAGGCGCATCTTTCACGCTGCTAGTTTCATGATGGCCGGTCTTTAAGGGTAGAGCTGGTTTAAGGAGATTCCACCTCATGGTATGTTACGGCCTCTATTACCCTGGCAGTCGAGGCCATCGACATGATTCGGGTTATAATCCAGTTTATAATGATCCAGGCTCCCTTTCAAATCCTTTTTCTCCGATCTTACAGCAAATGTTATTTTTAAGCTAAATCATTTCACTAACCTGATTTACACCACAGCCCCCTGAATTTGCATGTCTCATAGATAGAGTAAGAAGAACAGAAAGGCATTTCTTCTGCCTCTGCTAACGAAGACAGTGTAGCATGGAATTAGAGCCTCGGTGTCACTGCCAGTGAAAAACTGTTTACATGAGGATCGGGGGGCGGCAGCCCCCTCAGAAGCAGCAGCTCTGCTCAGAGTATCAAGTCCACAGAGCATGGCGCAATACACAGAAAAACAGCACCGAAAAGTGACTCCGTGTCCGTAACGCTGCTGTCAAGCTGTAGCTGAACAGCAGGGACCAGCTCATTTTGAAATTGTCACGTTTTGAATTCCAGTGGAATTAGTATTAGAAATAATCCATGAGGTTATGTACTGCTTACCTAGTTCCAAATAATATCCTTCAGACATCCCTGCAAGGTGGTGTAATGTTTTTCTTAGCACTGAAGAGTTTGGGTGAGTTTTGGAGGTACATGCTTACCCACAATGTAGAAATACAAAACAAGTGGCTGGTCTGATTCAAATCACTGATATTCTGTGCCCACCAAAGACTCGTGTTTCAGACGTGCCATTGCCAGTTAATGGCCATCAAAGCATTTTGTGCATGATGTGTGTGAATGACAGGAATAATCAATTTACTGTGGGGTTCGTTTCATTTATTTTGGATTGGTGTCACTCTAGTAAAACGAGTATGAACTAACTCCAGTATTACAAAAGAAACAGTTAAACCTGTTGTGTAAAAAAGCATAGCAGGAAAGCAAGTACTGTGTAAAGGTTACTTCCCACAGCAGTTTCTTTTAGTACAAGCACACACCTAGCCCTTCAAACTGCTCCATTAGTCCTTAAAACTGTGTGTCAGAATGCCATTTGTGTCCTGTCTGCAAGTTTTGGAAAAATTACTATTTTTGATAAATCTTAGGAGCAGCTGGCACCCATCGGCCCTTTTCATTAGGGAGGAAACTCAGCTTTCTCACCTGCAGCCTGGATCCATCTGGGGTGGGAACTCCTGGCACAGCCAACAACCGCTTCGGTATTCCGCCTGCCTCCCGCTCCCTTCAGCTGCCTAGGTCGCTGCTGCCATCGCTACGTGGACAATAATTTTTAGATTCTTCTTTGTCTCTCTGCAGCTGGCGCACAATCCCCACCTCACCTGCTCTCCAGCTAACCCAGGGCAGCTATTCTAACCACACCTCGTCTTTCCCAGCCGCAGAACCCCCTCCGCAGGACTTGTTGCGCTCTGGCCAGCGATCGGCGAAGCGCTTAGGACTTCATTTCTGTGGGTCTGATCCCCTGAACTTACTCCTGTGCGTCCCGTTCTGCAAGCATCTTATGAGGTCAAACCCACGGTGCAGCATCAGGGGAGAAAAGGAAGTAGCTCAGAGGGGGTCTTTCCTGCTAGGCTGAGCTTCACATGACGTGGCAAACCGCACAGCCGTTGCTTAGGCTGAATCATCATTAAAATCCATAAGCCTGACGCAAGTATAGCAGAAATCCATCCTTGTGTCAAGACATGAATGAATGTGACTGTAGAGCCCACGGAGACCATTACGGTGAAGCAGCCTGGCCTGTTGAGCGTCCATCACCAAACGTTGATAGGCAATAACGGAGTCCAGCGTGGGACTTCTCGGTTTTGAGAACAAACACTAAATTTCAGCTACCTGCATCGGTGGCTCTGATGACTGATCACTCTTTAAAGGAACATAAAGTTCCACCTTCTTAACTAGTTTTGAGTTAGATCAAGTTTCTGCTTGCCTGGGTTTACTAGATCAAAAAAGATTTGTACTAATTGAAGATTTGTATTTGTAAAGAAAACAGTTTGTTTTCCTCATTCTGCGGTTTACAGGAATGATCAACAGATCCCGCAGGCTGCTTCCAAACAACATCTGTGGCAGTATTAAATGATTTTTCCAAAAGGTTACTTGATGAACAGTCCCGTATTTCTTATCCATTGAAAATGTGCAGTGAAGAGAGTCCTATGAAACATCATCAAAGGTTGGCCAAAATGTACCCACCCCCTTCTTGAAGATCGTTTCTTAAGAATTGCAACCCAAAACACTTACCTGTCAAGTAATTTCCCGAGTACTGAAGATCTACTGTTTAGATTTTTGTAAAACATACGCTACTATGTATCATTATTTTAGTTTGTAATTAAAAACCACAAACATTCAAGCTAAAACCTGTTACTTTAAACATCACTATGTACAACTTCAGTGGTCTTTCTGCTTGGAAATCACATTTCCAGCAGTTTTATCAATTGGATTGTAATGTTAATTATGCCATAAAAATCGTATAAGAAGGGCTATTTCAAAGTATTTTTTTCATAAATGCTAAGATACTTAGTTAGGTGTTTGCTAAGAAGAAAAATGTATTCAACTCTTGAGGAAGAACTAACGCAGCTTTTCTAAAATCCAGAGAAGTACGCTGTAATTCGGAAGTGCTGTCATTTTAACACGCACCGACACGCTAGCACTTGTGAAATAGGTCAGCTATAACGCACTGCAACGGGTCCTACACACGGGGAGCTTGGGGCTGATAAAACAGGCCGGTCCCGCCCCCGACATTGTAGATTCTGACACACAGAATGACTGTTTGTTCACAAAAATGAGTATACAGAGAAGCCCTTTAGCAAGTTCGGTTTTTTCTTGCGTATTTTCCATTTGCTTGCTGCATGTGTTTAGTTTAGATGTGGGATTTTTTTTCTTCTTCCATTTGGTTTGTTGGTTTACTTGGATGAAGGAATGTAGAAGGGCAAACAAAATTTATTCCTAGGGCAGGATGTTTTAAATTAAAATACCCAACTAATCGGTGTAGTTTTTGCCGCATTTTTACCACAGCTGCATATGAAAGACATTAATTGATCTATTAGTTCACTAAATATTCAGAAACTTGTATTAAATCTGCACAACAGGTGCACAGTTAAAGATGTAAATCATTTACAAACCATTACAGGAAAAAAATCAGTATATTTCTACCGTCAAAATGAAAACTCGCTCATCAAAGACTATCTGTATAGAGACATACAGATGACACAACATTTCAACCACACAGTTTATTGATAGGCTGGTTTTTTTTTTTGGTGTGACTACTAAATAATTAGTGTTGTCAATGCTGTAAATACATTTTAAATTACAAGCTTGTCTTTACATTTTATACATGGCTAATTTTACAAATAGAACTTTAGGATCAGTTTGTCCAACTTACACATGTTGCTGAGCAAAAAGCCAACAATAAATACTTCCTTCTAAAAAAATGCTTTAATATAACGCCATTTTGAGAATTTTATGCGGAGTTATTAGTGATATTGCTGAATACATTCTGCTTTTCTCATAGATAATTGTTTGGCTGCTTGGGATTGGCATGTTGTCAACTAGTCTAATTAGTACTAGTTTTACCTATCGTAGTTAAAGTTTACTAATACAAATATGCCGTGTAACTTCAGGTATATTATGTGTGTTTTAAAAAACTCACGCATTTTTATATCTATAGTAAAATACTTCCTCTTATTTTCATTGCTTGTGGAAATGGGAAGCAGTGAGCTGTTTTCAGGATCCATGAACTCTTCTCTTTAGTTTAGTTCCTCTCTTACTTCTCAGGCTTATTCCTGCCTTATAGAACTAGTTATCATCAGTGGGACGCAGCCACCGTTTGTTAACTAAGTTAATAGCATTTAGGGTTAAAATGTCACTTATAATGCTGTGAAGTGAGTAACTTTATCCCAAATGTTTTTTTCTACTTGTCCCTGAACACGTTCTGCACAAATTAGGCTGAACGACCAGAGCGGTCAGTTTTTAGAGCAACTAAGTTTGGAATATTTTGCAATTCGTTTGTCAGTGTGATCCAGGTTTGGGAAACGAGATCCCAAATGAGACCTTGCACTTTTCAAGGGCAACTCACCCACGGGATCAGTTCTGACTTCTGCACCCCCAGAGCATGTCAGTGTGACACTCGGCAGCAGCCGTCCCCGCGCTTCCGAAGGCTGCGTTGTTTCTGGACAACTCCTTTCAGCTCTGACTAAAATCGGAGCAGCTCTTCCCAGCCAGGGCAGGCTCTGGCTGGTGAGGATACCCAAAGTACGGCGGCGACACCAGAAACCCCGACGGCTGGGTCAGGTGGACCGCGTGGGCTGCCTGGAAGCAGCCAGATGTGTACGGCGGAGGTGGCGATGCCACGAGGCACCCTGGCTCTGCCCGGGGAAAGGAGAACCTGCGAACCGAGCCGCCGGTGGAACTGGAACTTGTCGCGGTGCTGGACTGCCTCGACGGCGTCCTGAAGCTTGTGGAGGCCAGGATCATGGGAAGAGTCTCGGTCTGATAGCTTCGCAGGGAGAATCGTATTGGCTGCGACGGCTGTTTAGGTCTTAAACATGTGCAGCAATAAACGGCTACCAGAGAGCCCACGATGATGAAGGCGATAAATATTGATCCAACGATGAGGAACGGAACGTAGATTGGTTCTGGGAGAAGAGAGAAGAGGAAAAGGCGCGCACGTCAGCCCGCTGGAGCCACAGCTCTGCTGCGCGGGAATAAACTCCGTGGAGTTCACGAAGCCCCGCGTCACTTCGGTCTCGCTGGCGCACTGAGCTGCCCTGACTGAGCTGCCAGCTATTACCGTTTGAACAAAATCGAAGCTAAACCCCGTACGCACCAGCCAAAATTTCTTTCTGTGGACAGTGTGACGGTTACCAACGGTAAAGGCTGCCTACGCCGCGCCCGCTGCGCTGCTCCTAGTCAGGTCCCCCTCAAGAACCGCGCTCCTCTCCCGCTCCCCCCCCGCCGCTGCCGGGGCTGCTCGGTGTGAGGGCTGGAACGCCCCATCTCGCAGCTGAAATGCTGCAGGTGCTGTTCAGTCGCTTTCACTCATACGGTGGAAAATAAGCACAGAACGCGTGACCCGGGAAACGGGTCTCTGCGCGCGCTGCCGGACGGCTTTTGCCTGCCAACCCGACGGGCCCTCGCGCGGTGCGGCCGTGTCTGCAGCGCACCGCAGCCCGCTCTCACCTCCCGGGAACGCGAAGTTAAACGGGCGCAGCCGAGCGGCGCAAAGTTAAAACACAAACGCGCCTCCCGCTGCTGGAG
>VWZZ01005504.1:422232-446167 GCA_013399095.1 Psophia crepitans
GGGGGGGGGGGGGGGGGGGGGTGTCCCAATCCACAGGCATCAGCAAGATGGCTTTGTTTCTCCTGTGTTGCACCTCTGGTGCTTGGACCGTTCATAAAAAGGTTGTCTTTGTGTCCCCCTTTAGGCAGAACCTACTCTCTGCTCCTCTCTTGTGCAATCCCACGGCAGCTGTACGGGGTCTCCATCAAATGGGCACATTATTTGAATCCCAAGTTGTCCTGTCCTGCAAGAAAAATCCTATAAGGGCTTGAGTATTTGTTTGAAAGTCCATATGTGGATGGTTTGTTTTCGTGTGGATAAATGGCATTTCACTCACTCAAGTGGATTTATCTCACTTGTGCCAAATAAAAATCAGAGGCAGATTTCGGTACTGCTCTTGCAGACACAGTGAACCTTGAAAGTTTGAAGATACATGAGTGGCTTTCCTATGAACTGCCGAGGTCTTAGCTGACTTCTTTGGGCTTATTTTTTGCTTTCTCTGAAATATTGATGCAGTTTGCAGAATGTGATGTGACTGTAGTGGGGATGAACTGAGTTGTTCTGACCCAGGGAGACAAAACTCTTTGCTCTGCTCCCCTTTTGTAAAGGTTGCATCTGTGTAACCACATCCTTAAAAAACCCTAAGATGCTGGCAGATTCATTTGCATCTATTTATGTTACTTACTCTAAACTAAACCCACAAATAATTAATACAAGAAAAAATATCTTTAGGACTGCTGGTGATCATCCTTCATCTGCAGCGTGAGGACATCAGATGCTAGGAGAACCTCTCTCAGACTGTATTTTGTTGGGTAACATTCTTGCAAAGTACCCACACTGAGTTGCTTATTATTTATCCTTAGCTGAAGCTTTCCAGCTTCCAGGTGATGTGCAGTTTTTCTTAAATGACCTCGGAAATCATTCCATCCATGTCTGCATTAATTACCTCCCTTCTGCCCAATTGATTGATTGTAAAAACAGATATTAAAATCTCCTTAAACGGATTCATGGTTCCTACTAATAACTTCACTCGCTTTTCTGGGTTTGAGGTTTTGGTGGGTTTTTTTCCCTGTTTTCACTATGATACTTTTGGCATTCCTTTAGAGCATAAAAGGCGGCAGTGACCCACGGGGCCCTGGCATGAGAGCCATCATTTTTTCTCATTTCAGGGGGGCACTACCAATGTTAGTATTGCCCTAGGACCTTGGCTCGGCTACCAGAGTCCGAGCAGAGACTGGATTTTCCAAGCGCTTCTAAATAATTGCCCACTTTTGTCTTCAGGGTAATGATAGGCTGAGCTCATATCTCGCTTGATGTAACCATCAGGAATGGTCGTTTCACTCTGGCTCTTCGTTAAATATTGTCTTGAATTTCAAAGAACATAAAGGCTAAATTTTAAATCAGCTTGGTGCAAGCAGATTTCCTTTTAAAAATAAAATAAATAAATAATCTACCAGCTGAATTGCCAGCCCTTTGGCTACGTGAGCTGCTTCGTTAAACACATAAGGGCTGCGCTGAATAAACCCCTGTATGGATGCTCTCTAAAACTATATCCTTACTCGTGGCCGGTTGTTGAGAAAGCCCTTCCTGCGACCGCTTTGCTTGGAGAGCCACCTGCCAGGCCACAGGCATCCCTGTCACCTGCCAGGCCACACACGTTTCCCAGCCCGGGATGGCTGGCAGGAGCACCGGGATGTGCCCCAGCCTCAGCTGCACGCCCCGGGGAGGCTCCCGCCATGTCTCCGCTCCTCCTCTGGCTGCAGAGCCCCGTCCCGTTGCCTACGTCAGCAAATGAAGGCAGACCTGTGAAACCCACAGAGCGTGTTTTGCTTGGCTGAACCAAAAGGAAATGTGCTGCTTTTCTTCTTCTTTCTTGCCTTTTTCCATTATCCTTCCGTATCTGGGAGGGAGGGGTCATTCTGGACTGTTTGGGGTTGGGAGCTGAAGGCTCTGAGAGTCAACTTGTTATGATTTATTTCTGAATAAATATTTCTAACACGATTTATTATTTTTTTCTCAATAAATACTTCTGGGATTTGGCCAGCGCTGTGTTGTTTTTCACCCCAGTCAGGAGTATCACTGTGTTTTCTGAAGTCTCTCAGGAATACTTGAGGGGTAAGGTTACGTGGACCAGCTACTAAAGGCAGCACGGCTTACACTTGCCCACGGCTAACCCATTGAGAAAGCCACTTACAGTCTTTGCAGAAAAAATGTTGAAGTCAGGCTATCTCAGCCCGATGACTGCCAAAGTAAGTGAGATTAGTCGTGCTATAAATGCCTCAGACTTGCTCCAGAAGTAGAATGCTGAGTTACTGGTACCGTGATACGTATATATGCATATCGCAGTCATGAAGGAGCTGGAGCACAAGTCTTATGAGGAGCGGCTGAGGGAACTGGGGTTGTTGAGTCTGGAGAAGAGGAGGCTCAGGGGAGACCTTATTGCCCTCTACAACTACCTGAAAGGAAGCTGTGGCGAGCTGGGGGTTGGCCTCTTCTCGCAGGTAACTAGTGACAGGACAAGGGGGAACGGCTGCAAGTTGCGCCAGGGGAGGTTCAGGTTGGAGATGAGGAGAAAATTCTTCTGGGAAAGGGT
Source organism: Psophia crepitans (assembly GCA_013399095.1). Lineage (NCBI taxonomy): Eukaryota > Metazoa > Chordata > Aves > Gruiformes > Psophiidae > Psophia > Psophia crepitans. The sequence continues at coordinate 424,805 of VWZZ01005504.1, forward strand.
GGTCGGGCATTGGAACGGGTTGCCCAGGGAAGTGGTGGAGTCACCGTCCCTGGGGGTGTTTAAAGAAAGGTTGGATGTGGTACTTAGGGACATGGTTTAGTGGGTAATAGGTGGTGGGGGGATGGTTGGACTAGAAGATCCTGGAGGTCTCTTCCTACCTTAATGGTTCTATGATTCTATGATTCCCTGATCTGAAATCTGTAGCACTGCTAGGTGGAGGAGTTAGGTTCAGACTTCAGAAATCATTATTCTTCTTCTAAGGCATCAAGAGCAGAAGGCACTTCCAAGCCAGCAATGTGGCAACTCCTGTTCAAAGGACATATCACCCCAGCCACCCCTCATCTAACCTTCAGGAGATCATTCTTGTCTTACACTTGAGCTCTACAGAGACGATGTCATGAAAGATGAAGTTATTTGCTTACATACAGTAACTTATGTGCACTGAATGTTTCTCTTCTACACAATCACAGCAGGGCACTCAGCTCTCTGTCTCAGTCAGCATCCAGGCATGCACAGAGCTGTTAGGAGTAGAAGAGCAAGGACAGATGTCTAGGAGAGATAGGAGTTGGTGATCTTAGGGGATGTGCAGTCACCCTTCACTCTAGCTGCGGCTAAAAATAGCCTGTCTTATAGCTACCATACAAGGTTTTCTGAAGAGGTGTTTAATTTGATTTTAAACCAGAAGTTCCTGTTGAATTCAGAAACAAATTCTCCAAGCAACATTTCTCAATACTGAAAAAAAACCCCAAAACAGTAAGTAATTACACAACCAACTCTTACCAACAGCAATAGCCAATAAAATCCCAAAGAAAAAGTCAAAAATAAAGTGTGAAAATGGCCAGTTTGTTGTATTTCTAACAGCTGTTTTCAAAGGACTAAACATGGGGAAATGTTTTGACAACAACAACAAAAAAATAAAAGATTGAAAAGTGATCACGTTTTCACAACTGTTTTACCTGAAAGAATATTTATCAGCTATAATTTGGCACATGGCTCCTTCTTTGTAACTTGCAGAGAAAGAATAATTTATTGCTAGTAAACAGCTATATTTTCTAACAATCTTCATCACTGTAACCACTTACCAGCTAGAGGTGGACAGCTCAGTAAGCTACTGCCATGCAGTTCCCTAATCCCCCACACAGACTTAGTGGTACAGTCATGTCAATGAATAGTGCTATAGAAAGGTCAGGGGAGAGAGATGGCATCAGTCAGATCTGCTTTGCTCTGCAGTGGAGTGTGCACTTCTTTTTCCTTGCAACAGAGTTAATGACAAAAAAAAAAAAGTTACAGGATGTGAGAGAATATGACATTTGAGTGTAGAAAGAAAATGTGCTTGCCAGGGAATAAAGACAACTGTGGTTTTTTCACTTACACACTGAAAAAAAGAAGATTTGAACATTCAAAAATAAAAAGTGAATTCATACCAATGACATTTTTAATATTTTTTTTTCAAAATAAATACTGCTGAATATGAGGGCACTGTTTCAATCCTTAATTATCAGAGTGCCTAATAAACATGTGCCTAGGTTTAAAAGTATGCAGTTTCTTCTTTTATTATTATTATTATTATGAAACTAAAGCAGGAGAATAACTGACAATGTGTAAAGAAATCTCCAGATGGATAGTTATAGAGAGCCTTAAGCCTTCAGTAAGATACATCCTTCACAGAATTATGGCAGAATTAATTCTGCAGGATATATTAATATCTAGAACTAGTAGATTGTTTTTAACACGTCGAAATTCTACACGAATAGAATCATAGACTCATAGAATGGTGAGGGTTGGAAGGGGGCTTAAAGCCCATCTAGTTCCAATCCCCCTGCCACGGACAGGGACATCCTACACTAGACCAGGTTGCCCTAAGCCCCATCCAACCTGGCCTTGAACACTTCCAGGGATGGGGCATCTACCACCAATCTGGGCAACCTGTGCCAGTGCCTCACCACCCTCATCATAAAAAAAATTTCTTCCTTGTATCTAGTCTGATTCTACCTTCTTTTAGTTTAGAACAATTACCCCTGTCCTACCAGAACAGGCTCTGCTAAAAAGTTTGTCCCCATCTTTCTTATAAGCACCTTTTAACTATTGAAAGGCCACAAAAATAAGCCATCAGCAGTGCATCCTCTGGATCTAAAAGAATAATTCCTGGTGAACTAAACTGTTCCCTGAGACTTTAGTCAGCAAATAGATAATTTTATTAAATATTTTAATAGTACAAACAGGAATTTTAAAAATGCTTATATTACTGCTGTTACCAATTTATTCTGAGCATTAAATAGCTGCTACCCAATGCTAAAAACCAGGGCCAGATCCTGCATCTTTCAACATGGGAGCTTTCCCTCAGTTCCTCTGGCTCAGGTCCTCCACAGGCGCTTCCACAGGCTACGTCTCACCCACCTGAGAGGACCGCCCACTCCGGTTTGCATTTGTATCACTGCAGGTTCATAAAAGACAGTTACGTTTTGTTCATTCATTGGGTTTGTCCTGGCTTTGGTACAGCCTCTTAACACTTCCTACGTACAGCAGATTTCCCAAACTATGTAAAACATTGCAGGTCCGCAAAAAATTAGCATTTGATGACATAAATTAGATGTATATTTACGATAATCCAACCAGTGAATGAAAGATTAGGTGAGCTTAAAGACCAAGACCCATATTCCGTGTTCTGGCTGCAGGTGGGTAGGATTTAAGGAAGAGCTTTGCCTCAGCTCCCCCCCGTCCAGGGCACGTCAGAGGCCGGGTCAAGCCGGCACCATTTTGGCTAGCAGCAGAGTTGCCACAAGTTGTGCTCAACTGCTTGTTGCTCCTGATACACTGCATTTCCAGACTCTAAACCTGGTCCTGCCACTTACCTAATCCATACTCATCTCTCTGGCCATCGGTAACAGCTTCAGGGGAGGTGGGAAGCCCTGCAACGTCCCGTCCGACTTCCCCGCGCAGTGAGCAAGCTGCGTTAGGCTCATGCTGTATGGCTGGACAGGGGGCGTGCAGAGGAAATTTGCCCAAACAAGATTTATGTGCAGGAAAGAGGTGTTATCTGGTGAGCCTGATATATAACAGCTTTAAACTTTGGATCAGTAATAATAGGGACTGGCTTTAACTCAAGCCCTAGAGCAGGCACACTAATACTCTTTCCAAAATATTTTGCTGGTAATTTTTTTGACAGCAGCTGAATATTGAGCAGATGCCTTCATTGAGCTGTCCTTTTCCTGAAATAAGACAGTGATCTGGAAGTCCTGTAAAGTGTCCAAATTGAAGTCTGAATGCGCTTCTCTAAACTGTATTACCCTCTATTCGCAGGCACTACGTTTCATTTGCCTTCGTGTTGCCCTGGTTTGTTAAGGTCTCATCACAGTTCTTACAAATGTGGCTTTCTCATGAGGTCTGTCATCCTCAGACAAGCTGGGAATTTATAACTGGCTCTCACCATCATCGCAAACCCAATTCAATAGTGCCAGGCACAGCCTGCATTTGTGTTCCACTGCTGTTCTCCATGGAGTAACCTCTTCTGTTAGGTGGTGCTTCACACTTGGAGAGATGGTGTGACATACTCCAGCGTTCATTCCCCAAAGCAGCTTCCTTCATGTGGACGGCTGCCTTTCCCCACGTGGACTGTCTTGAAGTGTACCCTGGGATGATGTCTGTGAGCACCTCTTCTTTCACTGCTGTTTAGCAAGTGGTGACTTTCAAACGTTGGATCTGCTCCTTGAGGAGCCTAGACCAATTGCACCTCCATCTTTGTGCGCACGTGCAATAACCATGCATTCAGCAGTAACTCGGTGTTGCTAAAACAAGCTGCTGGTGTTCAGCACCTCAGCTCAAGAGGGACTGGGTTGGTTTGCAGGGGTTGATCACCCAAGGAGAGATTTTCACTCAAGAACTTTTAGCAGGCAGCCACTAGTGCGATTTATAGCCCTCATGCTTAATATCCCCTCCACTTATGGTTCTTCTGGAGTGGAGAGCAAAAGCCTTGCACAGCAGTGTCGGATCTAGGGGCTTGCTAGGGGCTCCTGAATCACCTTCGGGAGCTCACATCTGCTCAAGCCAGACAGCCCGATACACACTCTGGCCTTTTCCATCTTGGTTTCCACACCAATTCTCCTGCTTGTGACATAAAACCCTTGGGAGAAGGCAAAAAAAACCTGTACCTCTTCCTATATGCTTAGTTGCTGGTCATCAGATGGCTGTCCCGAAGGCCAGCTTTAAGGAACAAAAGTCAGCTCAAACCCTCCTGGCTGGCATCAGCTGTACTTCAGTGACACCAGCAGAGTGCAGGGTCTGACCCCCAGCCACAGGTGAAACCTGAGCTGCTGCTGTCCACTAATGTCCCCGTGATGTCTCTGAATGTCTTAGATGCCTTCGAATGCAGAACAAGTACAGGCTACATTCTGCCATGCAGGAAACCTAAAAAGGACTAAATCTTTAAAGAACTATGAGTAGATCCATAAAATGTTTCGGTGAACACATCAGTTATCTTGGGGAGCAGTAATGGTGACTTAAAATATTTAGCTTTTGAATTTCTCTGAGGTATTCACATATAGACTGAATGCAGTCATGTGTTTGGGGAATTAATAACTTTACTGCTAAGTATTACTTATTATTCTTACATGCAACAGCCCGAGGAAATTTCCTTTTGCTTATCTACATTTCAGTCTCTCTGCTTAGATTTCTTCTGGGATCTGACCTATAAAAACAACTGGATTTATGATACGCTAAAGTTTACAGCAAACACTTAACAAATACCCCTATTTCAGAGATGAAATTAATAGTGTTTAAACTAGTCTCAGATGTTACCATTTTCGCTGGTTACCGAGTGAAGTAGTTTTCCAGCAAATGTCAAGGAAGCAGCGAATAGGTGAACACGCCGAGGAAAGTAACCGCCCATCGCCGCCTGCGGCGCAGGCTGGGCAGGGTGCAGGAGCTGTTTATCTCTGGGAGGCATGAGGGGGTACCCACAGCCCAAAGAGGCGGTGGGCGCTCCTCTTCCGGCAGCACCTTCTGCTGGTGCAGAGCGTGTGTTGCAGAAGGGCCATGTGCGGGACTGCTGCGTGAGGAGTGAGGATTAACACAGAGCTTGTAGGGTAATTATTTCTCTGAATTATGCTGTTTACAGTATCGAGGACATCTTTGGAATGGCCAGGTGAAAGCATGCAGGAGGGTGGGAGCAGCACACATCCCGTTCCTGGTGGGAGAGCTCCTGCGGGGACACCGGGCAGTCCCAGCAGCCCGGTCTGCGCGGCGTGTTGCGCGAGCACTGCGTCAGGTCCCAGCTGCAGGTGGAAGCAGGTATTTCATACGCCAGCAGTCTCTCCCTCCCCACTCCTGCCCTCTCTCTGGCCTTCTCCAGCTGCCTCTCACCTCACCCCCCTGCCAGCAGCCGCTACTGCCCACAGCTTGCTTTTTCCAAGCGCCAGGTTGGGACTATCGACACTGACTGCAGGAGGGCAGCCTCGGGCCACCCCCAAGTCCAAATCACCCCTACACCAAGGCTGCAAGCATCTGCTCAGGCACAGCCAGCAGCTCCACAGGGATGGTCCTGGGGAGGAGAAGCAGGAGGGTGCCCAGCGTACCACGCACGTAGCTTGTATAAATAGCACATGGGCAACTTTTTACTGTCTCTCCAGGGCTACCTCTTGCAAGTGAAAAAAATCAACAGAAAATACATCACTGCAGTATCCTCCTTCAGCTCCCCACCTATGTCTTCTAACCTATGCACAACTGTCCTCTTCAAGAAGCTTTTGAAGGTCACCAGACAGTTAAAGGAAACAGGGAACCATTGCATAGGGCAAATGTGGACACAGAGGAATAACCAGTGACACATGCAGCTTCCGCTTTCACCACCCACTTCTGCATGTCTTGCAGACCACCAGCAGCCCGTGGGTTGTCCGTCCCTTGACAATCCCCAGCATACTCTCCTCATAACCTGGCTGCTGAGATCTTTGCTACTGAATGGCTGTGAACAGAGCACATTCCACTTGTGTTTATTACTTTATTCCTGAGGCTGGTTTTTTCATCTCCTGTAGTGATAAACTGTTGGGTTTTAGTCTAAGAAGTAGGTAGAGCAAGGGCTGGCACTACCACGTGCTGGGACACAGCTTAGCACAGCTGGGTTCAACCGCTGGATTTGGTAGTTAGCTGGCATCTCAATAGAAATCTTTGACAACATCAGTAACAGTTAGTAGCCTCAGCCCTAAACTGCTGTTTATCCAATTATAAAAACAGTCCTAAAGTAGCTGAATCATGAGTCCCCATTAGCCTCCCTCTCAGAGGAGAAGTTAATATTTATCATGGAGACTGACTGTAGTCCCCCGTATTATCCATGATTGACTTGTTTGAGAAAGCTTATCTCATTTCAAGCTGATGATGAATTATTATGAACTTACTTTGGACATGTTGTTTTAGACTTTTGGCTCAGGGTCCTAGAAACTTCTTCAGTGCCAGATTGTTGACTTCAGTCTTAATTAATGACCACTTGTTATCAGTTTAGTTCAAATGCTTGGTTTCTAACTTTTCGTTGTGTAGTCTAAACATTTCCAAAGTCCAGATAGATGGCTTTAACTTAAAATGTTATGATTTTGATATTGACTTGATGCCTTCCTGGCTGAGTGTGAAGATTTTATTCTTCCATCACTTTGATTAATAGATCTATTAAAAATCCTGCTCTTTAGAGTACCAAGGAGTGAAACAGCTAAACACCATGTAGATTAACCTAGTTAAGAGTTAATCTTATGTTTCTGTAAGTTTTTTATTTGCTCAGAAGCCGCTTCACTTTTTAGTACAATTTTCAAATCATGAATTATTGTACTTCTCTGCAGTCACCTATTTGTCTTTTTCTTAGCCTAAAGTTTTGTTCTGCAGCTCACATGCTGTATGGTTAATCACTGATACTCTATTACACAAGCACTTAAGAGTTTGATTTAAGCATGAGAAAAGTATTCTGCAAAACTCTCTGGTAGCAAATTGCAAGGTCGTTACCCCTAAGAGGATATGAGCTCATATCTTTACATGAAACACTGGTAGTTCTCCCGTCATTACCCAGTCATCAGCCATTCTCAGCTGCAGATGCTAGACCACTCACAGATTTCCTAACGGCTTGTTCCTACACCCTCCATCAAATATCCCTCAGCTATTAAAAACATGCGTTGGGAAATCACAGTCATTAGCGCAGTGAAAATAGAAAAGAAATCAGGTTCATTTTTCCTAATACAGCTCATTTTGTCGTATTGGCTTGTAATCAAAGATTCATTCGTGTTTTGCAGACTCACTCTAATACCCTCTTATTAACTAACCAAGCAGATTTTTATGAATTGGTTCCTAAGACAGAACTTCTGTTTAACAGAAGCTGTGTTTGAAATTGAAGACTCTTTTCATATTCTCAAGTTCGTTGTACCGGCCAGGGCTTGTTATTTAGTTGGAGAAGTTGCACTGAGATTGAGACAATAAAACAGCTAACAGTCTTGAAAATCATAAAAAAAAACCACTTCTTTTTTGTTTGTTTGTTTTGTTTGAGATTCTTAAAACACTCATTAAATTTATTAATGTGTGTTCTGGGTTGGATATATATGTATTTCCTGTCTTGCATTTACCAGCAGTCATAAAATGGAATTAATACCCTGTCTTAGTGCATACTTCAGGTTTATGCAAAGAAAGCTGCAGACTATTTCCATCACTTCGGGATGAAAGATTAGCTATGTTCAACGTTTTTGTGAAGATTTCTTCATATCTCTCTCTCAAAAAATAGCATAGCAGGTAATCTAGTTATCTCAGCTGGCCCAAAAAAGCACTGCACTTAAAACCACTGGAAGTACGAGGAGCAAACACACATCTGCTCAGCTCCTTGCACAGCCATGTGGAGACTCAGCACAGACACAAAAAGGATTTGTAGATATCCTGAGAGTTATTTGCACCCTAGTTTGGTTAAATAAAACAGCAGCATCCATGTGATCTAACTTGCACATCCCGCCGGTGGATTGATGGCACGTGAGCAGCGGGAACTGGTGACACAGGAATGTGCGCAGGTACCCAGACTAGCGGCCTTCTTACTGTGCCAGAGCCAGGACTTCTTTATTCTGTCCTGAAAGCCTCTCGTGACCACTCTCATTTACAAGGCAACTTAGTCGTACAGATAATTTATTTGGTTTGTTCCACTCTCATCTCTAAGAAGTTTACACTTCTTGTTGTTGCCTTCTGCCCCGCTGTACAGGTCAGAGACATCAAATACTGTCTCTTTATGTGTCCAAAACTCATTACTATTATCTGCTTATTAAATGGGAAGCCTGCTTGACCATCGGTTGTCCTGATTAATTCCATGATGAGAAGTGGGATGAACTGTTAAATCCTGCCTTTATTGGAGTGCTTAGACCTCTGCGCATAGGCAAGTCATAAATGGAGGATTACTTTGTACCTTGGCTGCAAGCACGACTGCTGTGGCAATCACAGTTGTTGTGTGAGCAGATGTGCTCGAAAGCGGATGTGTAAACGAAGTTCTGGGCATAAAGTTATAAATTCTGTCACTCAATAAAAAGTGCAAAGTTACACCAAGGTAAATGTAGAGATTGTTTCCTTTCTGTGTATATTTATTTCTTTATTGGTTAGTTGAAGGGGTAAGATGGCCACTGATAGACTTATAATGAAATATCTCATAAGTTATGATACTTACCTGTGTTCTTTTTTACTCATTCAGATGTTGAATATCATAGGACTCAGGAGGTCTCCTCTGAGATAACTTCAGAGTCATACTGATCTTGTCAGATAATCCATCCTGAAACAGCAGATAAATTTTAATGCAGATCAGATTATTTTTCTTCCAGTTAGCTGCGCCCTATACGATAATGTTACCACTGGGGGTAGTTAGCAAATAGGTTTTGGTATTGATGTCTGAGTACTTTCTAAATCTCATTGACTAGCTCAGCAGTATAATGAAACATTATATGATGTCTGTGCAGTTTTTCCTACAAAGAGCTTTTTCTGTCCTACTGGGATGTCTGTAACATAGAATAAGTTCTCTAAAATCTAAGTGATTTACAAAGTTCCCTTTTTTTTGCTGCAATTCTTCCTGAGAATTCAGTGTCCATTTCTTAAACGACATCATTCTCTGTCTGATAAATCCTGGCATTTACTACTGTGAATTCAATTTAACACTAATAACATAATGAAAATAATCATCATTTGCAAAAGATGGGCAGCTCCAACCACATGTGCGTCTCCAGCCCTGCGCTGCTGACACTCCTGCTGACGCTCCTCCTTCTGGAAAACTCAGAGAAATTGAGGAGACTTCAGAGTAATTTGCCTCAGATTCGGTGCAGACAGAACTGATGTGATTACAGGGAACTATCCTACCACCCTCAAGAGTGCATGTTCCCCAAGAACTTTAGTTAAATGTATAGTTTCTCTTGGACAAATAGCTGTGAACGAGATAGCTGCTTTCTGGCTAGATACAGATGGAAAAAAAAATTGTGCTCAAAAAAAATAATTGCTACTATCCATTATCTCTTTGTCTTCTCAAGAGTTGTCTGCTGCAACTGTTCTCCTTGGGGTAGCCACGGGAAATACTAGTTGAATCTTCCAGAACCTGATAGCAGAAAAAAGTATCATGACACAACCTAGTGATGGATACCAACACTTTTGGCCAAGAAGTCTACTTGAACTTCTGGGTAGAACAAGTAAGGATTTTATTTTTTTCTTCCCTATTACACATCTCTCTTTCTCCTCTCATTGAGCCCCATCTCCCGAGACATTTTTATCCCACTTTTCAGCTGGGAGCTCTCTCAGAGGAACAGAATGGAATCTCCAAGACTTTCCCTATCCCCCACCCTCAACAACCCCCTGAGGACCTACAGCCCATTACCCCTCTAAGCCCATATTCATGGCAACTCTGCTCCACTTCAAGACTTTGCTGGAGGGAAGAAGAAAGATCCTGGCCAGGGGAAGGGGAAGCAGGCTGCTTTAGACATTAGCACTCCACTGCTGGAGCACCAAGAAATACAGCACAGCTGGACAAAGTGGTGCAAGGCAAGCTACTGGTCTAGGATGGTGAATGCCACTGCCCCACAGGATTTTGGTGTCAAGCAGTTTCACATGCACTTGAAATCACAGTGTTCCCAGAGCATCTGTGCCCGGATCATCATTAACTGCATTGCAAAGGTGCTCAGAGGTGCAGTTAGTGGTGGCATGTGGGTTGGTGACGGAGGAGGGACATGGCTGTGGTGCAATCTGGCTGCCTCTGCCCAGCCCCTCTCCAGGGGTCCCCAGCAGCATCATGGCTTGGTGGAGTCAACGGGAAGCTTCCCGCAGACTTGGGTAGGCTTCGCGTCAAGCAGCCTGAGCACCTGTGGCTTGGGAAGAGGATGTCCCCTGACTGATCACAGAATGACTGATTGTCCTCTGCACAGCCCTCTGGGGACAGCCAGCAAGATCTGAGGAGTGGGGAAGGCTAATTTATTTCTTATACTTTTGGCATGTGTATGTGTTTATGTGGGCAGCATAAAAACTGGTATCTTCTTCTATTCTCTTGCCTGCTTTTCCTAACTTGTTTGTTGGGTTTTTTTAGTGCTATGGTAAGTACATTAACCTTTAGCTTAAGATCTACCTTGCTTTTGAAATGAAAATCGTATATAAATTACCAAATTAAATCCAAAATATTCCTCAGGCAGTTCGATATTTACTTATTTTATTTTTTTTAATTACATTAGCTAAAGGCATACTTTTGGATTTGTAGGTGTTTGGATAACTTAATTTAAAATAGCAAAACAGACTAGACAAGATAAGAGAAACTTAGGTCAAATTATTCTGGTTGTGACATATGTGATGCATAATGCTGTGTAATTAGATATTAAAGTGGTTGCTGTGCAGCAGGATGTTTTATGAAAATGGGACAAATGTTTTTTAAATGTACCACTGGAAACCAGACAGATGGTAACCTATATCCCCAAGGAGGACAGCTGAATTCCACCAAGTTTTTGATATGAATTTGAAATGTAGTGAACAGGAAAGGAGGGAATTTGTGATTATAGCTTAGCTCGCCATTAGTCAGTGTTTGGCTGAATGTGCAAAGGATGCTTATATGGTGCTCAGTCTGGACAGTAATGTTTTCTGGGGATTTGTTCTTTCTCGAGCAACAGCAGAGCAGATGGTGACAAAGCAGATCTAGCAATAAATCATGGAGACAGGATACTTGAAGCAAGCAGGACGATCTAGAGGAACAAAATAGAAACTGGGAGATAATTGTTACACAAATGCAGAGTGTATTCCTGCTAATTTTATTAATGCTGGGGACAGTACTTAAAGGCTGATCAGTTTCCTGTAGCTTGGCTGTTAAAACCCCTATTAAAATTTTTGATCAACGTCCCTTGGGAGCAAAACTTTTCAGAGCACATATGAAAAATTATCACAGTTATGTACTGAAACTTCTGCTGACGGCACAATGAAAAAATGCCTGACAATCTTAAACAGCAATATGCCTTTCAAAACACACCAGTTTTGTGGCTCCACGGGATTCAGCTCTGAAACCATGACAAGTTTCAGCACTACCTAGTGCACGTAATAGTAACAGGAAAGACACCTACAAATATTCTATGAAGGATAAAGGAAGAAACAGCAATCCCAGGAAACATCATCTCGATAGACCACTTCTAGCACCTTAGCAGCTGGATCACAGAATCACAGAATGGTTTGGGTTGGAAGGGAGCTTAACGATTACCTAGTTCCAACCCGCCTGCCATGGGCAGCGACACCCTCCACTAGACCAGGTTGCCCAAAGCCCCAACCAGCCTGGCCTAGAACACTGCCAGGGATGGGGCATCCAAAAGTTCACTTCCAGCGTCTTCCTAAATTTAAACTGAAAGAGGGTAGATTTAGATTAGGTGTTACAAAGAAATTCTTCCCTGTGAGGGTGGTGAGGCACTAGAATAGGTTGCCCAGAGAGGCTGTGGAGGCCCCATCCCTGGACCTACTGGTCACACTTCTTTTGATGCAGCCTAGGACACAGTTCTGGGCTGCAAGTGCGCATTGCAGGGTCATGTTGAGCTTCTCATCACCAACCCCCCCAGGGAGGTGTCAGTGTTCCCTCTGCTCCCTACCTGGGAGGCAGCACAAATCTCCATCCCTGCCAGAAGCTGCTTCTTTGCTAACCAGGCTGCCGCCTGACCCTGGGAATGGCACTTCCTCACAGTTCCCTGATGTTTGCTCTCCTGCCTTCACACCAGCACCTGCATCAGCATGACAGTCCCTCTGTCCCATCTGTAGTCCCACTTAATGTTTCCGGTGGAGTGTTTATAGCTACATTCCGCGGGCTGGAGGCTGCTGACATGAAGGAAGGCAATGGTGAGTGGTTCATGGCTTTGGGTGGCAAAGGGACCTTTAGGCTCCCATTCTTGCATTAAAGCTAGGCAGAACCTGGCTTCCAGGAAACACCATATGGTGAGGTGATGGCAACTCCCAGCTCACCAAGCTCACCGTTGCATTTTGTGCACAACAATATAGCTCAGATAATCCAAGAGACAGAAACTGCCCATCAATTCAACAAATATTTTTCTCACAGATCTCCACATCATATCATTCTTGGTGCCTTTCAGGATGCGCCACAGCACAAGCAGCATCATACAGCCTTGACATGCAATCAAACCCCAACGATCTTATCATGCGGCGATTATCAAGCGGTTGGTGATTGTGTGTCCCCTTGGATCATTTGTCATTCACTTAAAGTTAACATTTCCTCTAATCTGCCTCATCTCAGTGACACCGCGAGACAGCCCTACTACAACTGATGGCTACACCGAGGTGTACTTGTGTGCTGCACAAAGGAGCATTACACAAAGGAGCCTCTTTTTAGCAGATGAAGGACTAGGCAAACTAAAGGCAGGATTATTGAGCTGTAAGTATTGGCATTTTTGGTGCAAAATGTTTCATGAAAACACATTTCAACAGCCCTCAGAGAGAGTAATTTTCAATCAATAATTATAAAAATAGAGCTATTAAACGCAGATGAGCAATTCCCTGATATCATAATGTCTCCATTTTCGTTTCCTGATCATGTATTGGAATGAGTTGTTGCAGTGTGAAAACAGGTAGAGAAGTGAGACAAGCCATTAATAGGAAGGGCCAAAAGCATAACATTTTGTTCAGTTTTTTAGTAGCTTGTACCTAACTTTGAATGAAGAGAGCAACAAAGCCTTATGTCTCCTGTCTGCACATATCCTTGTGTAGTGGCTGGAATTAAACTTTACATTGCATACTTCCAAGAAGAAACAGCCTGATTTCCCATGTACCCATATGTATAACGCCCTGTATAATCAAGGCTTGCATACTGAGATCTATATGGGGTGTGATTGCTGATTTATCCATTTCTGATTATCGTCAGGACGTTTGGGTATTAGATAGCGTAGAAGTAGCACCCTTTGAGTACTAGAATATCTATAAGGAGACAGAATTCTACTAGATGACACAAACAAATCAGTGTGATTGTAAACTATGTAATACAGATATATGAATAGCTATAAAACATTACCTGCTAGAAGTGGTCATGAAAGGCTCAGAAAGACAACAGGACAACTGGAAAAGAAAACAACATAGTGCCAAGAGTGGGTAAACAGAGTATCACAGAATCACAGAATCGTAGAGGTTGGAAGGGACCTCGAAAGATCATCCAGTCCAACCCCCCTGCCAAGGCAGGGCCACCTAGAGCACATCACACAGAAATGTGTCCAGTCGAGTTTTGAATGTCTACAGAGAAGGAGACTCCACAACCTCTCTGGGCAGCCTGTTCCAGTGCTCTGTCACCCTCACAGTGAAAAACTTTTTCCTTATATTAACACGGAACTTCCTATGCTGCAGCTTGCACCCGTTGCCCCTTGTCCTATCACTTAATGACACTGAGAAGAGCCTGGCTCCATCTTCCCAACACTCACTCTTTATGTATTTACAAACATTGATGAGGTCACCCCTCATCTTTCTCTTCTCCAAGCTAAAGAGACCCAGCTCCCTCAGCCTTTCCTCATAAGGGAGATGTTCCACTCCCTTGATCATCTTTGTGGCTCTGCGTTGGACTCTCTCAAGCAGTTCCCTGTCCTTGAGCTGAGGGGCCCAGAACTGGACGCAATACTCCAGACGCAGCCTCACCAATGCAGAATAGAGGGGGAGGAGGACCTCCCTCGACCTACTGACCACAGCCCTTCTAATGCACCCCAGGATGCCATTGGCCTTCCTGGCCACCAGGGCACATTGCTGGCTCATGGTCATCCCTCCATCCACCAGGACCCCCAGGCCCCTTTCCCCTACACTGCTCTCCAGCAGGTCAGTCCCCAACCTGGACTGGCACATGGGATTCTTCTTTCACAGATGCAAGACCCTACCCTAAGTATGCTTACTTACAAGAATAGAATAGAATAGAATAGAATAGAATAGAATAGAATAGAATAGAATAGAATAGAATAGAATAGAATAGAATAGAATAGAATAGGAATCATTAAGGTTGGAAGTGACCTCAAGGATCATCTAGTCCAACCATCCCCCCACCACCTATTACCCACTAAACCACGTCCCTAAGTACCACATCTAACCTTTCCTTAAACACCCGCAGGGACGGTGACTCCACCACCTCCCTGGGCAACCCGTTCCAATGCCCGACCACCCTTTCTGAGAAGAATTTTCTCCTCATCTCCAACCTGAACCTCCCCTGGCACAACTTGCAGCCATTTCCCCTTGTCCTGTCACTAGTTATCTGCGAGAAGAGGCCGATTCCGAGTCGTAACAGACTAAAGCTATTTAGCATGGAACAGAAACAGCATAGAGAGTATATAGTCAAATTGTGAATGGCGTAGAAAAGGTGGATAGGGAACAGTTCTTTATATCTTCTAGTAATAGCAAGTGGTAACTACAAAATTAGCAAAATGCTAATCAAGCTTTGGGATGGGACATTTCGAATGCTAAATGTATACACATGAAAAAAACCCCAAAACCCAACCAGCACTAGACAATCTTGTGGGGAAAAAAAATTCCACCCAAGGAAAAGATAAAACTGCCACCTGACATGAGTGGAAGCACAACTACAAGCAATGCCGTAAGCAACTTGACCCTGTCTGGTACAAGCTTGCCAAGCCCCAGTGGGGGCGATTGCACTTGAGATATGTCTGTATGCCATGATTTTGCCCTGCAATTGTGTTTGCAGCCAAGAGCCATGTGCTCAGACACGCTGCTGGTGCATTCAGAAACGCATCCTTCCTGGTGGATCCGTGGCTGAAGCTGGCAACCAGGGGACACAAGGTCACCTGGCCATTAGGTCTGTCCTAAGCCAGCCTGATGCTGATGTGTCACTGCTGGTAAAGATGTAGTGCAAGCATATGACCCTGCAACCATGGTGGAGTCAGAGTAGCTGCCAGGAGCATCTACTGCACTCGCTTTTCCCCAGCTTGCACATTGGAGCTGGTACGAGTTGTACTTTGTTCCTACTCTCTCTCCTTCCCAGTGTGCAGGTTACTTAATGTCCACCAAGAGAAAAATAAGATATCCCAGTGGTGGCACACAAACAGCTTCTTAATGTTCAGGGGTGTTTTGTCTCTCTCTTCTTTCCTCTCTCCTCTTTTCTCCTCTTCCCATTGAAGAAGAGATGCAAAGAAAATATGAAACAGTAGAATTTACTTATTTCTTTTAATTTGTAGAAAACATTTATGAGGAATGGTATTAGAACAAAAAGTTTAATGAGTCACATCTCTAATGCTTTACTTAATGTTTCCTTCCTTATAACATTAAAAGATCATCAGAGTAAAGAGGCTGAAGTTCCTGCATCTGAAACCTTGCATGTTGTTTTATTATTTAGTGCTGTACAAAGCCAGGGTCATGTTAACACCTTTGGTTCTTCAGGGTCATTAATTCCATCAAAATCAATGCAGCCAGACCTATTAAAGCTTGACAATAACAAAAAAAATTACCAAATCAGGAGGTAAATACATTGGAACATGGTGGCACAACCTTTCATTTGTGAAGACAACTAAAGTTTTGGAGGCAGAGATGTCTCTACACTTCCTAAATTTTAATTCTTCAGCAAAGTCAGTGTAAGGAGAGAAACAAGATGTCTGTATCCATGTCCAGTATTATCTGTTAGAGACAGCTCTTCTGGCAGTGTTACTGCCGTGTTAAAGCAAAGGAGGAAAGCTTTGGGAGTCCAGGACTGGGAGTCCACCATCAGTGGTCACCAGCAGGGTTTTGGTAATGCCTGCTCTAGGAACAGAGGGAACATCCTCACGTCATTCATGAACGAGGCTACTGTCTTATTCCTTATAATTACTTTACAGTGCTGTGAAGTGCAGCATTAACATTTTAAAAAGAGAGGCCATATAACTAATAAATTAGCAAAGAAACTTTTATTTTTTTTCTGTTAGTATGAGACACAGTGATGACAGAGGCTACCAAGAAGTCATTTGTCCGTACATAATTTCACTGAATAATTAAACTTAGTTCATCTTACTGTTAGAATCTGGAAGCATAATTGCTTCTTTTTCTTGGATTTAATATTAAGGTTTGATTTGGAAGGTGTTACTTCAGTGAATGAGTAGTACAATTACAAAATAAACTCAAATATCCCAGGAGATCCTTACGGTCTGATTTAGTAAGAAATTAGTTGCTGGTATAAAATTTCCGAGACTATCTTCTGCACAGATGCTATTTTTAAGAATAAAAGAACCTTCTGGTGCCTAAAGCTGTGGGAATGAGGCCCTTTTCATGTCAAGGGTGATGTATGAACTGATAGCTCATGAAAGGTGAAGCTTTGACTAACTTATCAGACGTCTACCTTGAGAGTTATGGCAGGATGAAGCCATCTGACCGATTACCTTTCCTGATGTCCTGAGCAGTCTGAGAGCTTGTTTTTGTTACCAGTGACAACACGGTCCAACTTGATGCCCTCAGACCAACATAACTAAACAAATTAGCTTTCCATTCCAAAGAAAATGTAACCTAAAGCAAGCTATGATTTATGTGAAACAAATGCTGGCTACAGCCCATGGGGCCTGCAGCTCTTACCTCTGGCCAAATTACTTTTAAAACCACACAGGAAAACTCTGAAGTTCAATGAATGAGTAGTACTTACTACCGAAAAATAAATTGCTTGGGCCTGTGTGGATACTGGCAAACATATCAAACCTTCCAGAAGTGCAGCTTTTTACAAAATATTCCAGTGGCTGGAGCTGGGCGACCCGCTCTGCTCAGTCAGAGCGGCCAAGGGAGCGGCAGCGCCGAACCTGCTGCACCAGGCTGGCTTTTCAGTGGCACCATATATCATGCAACTAAAAGCTCACAGTACGGGTACCTAACTGAAAGTGTGTTTATTTTGTTGGCGTCTGATACAGAAGCAGAAATCACTTTGTACTTTTCATAGTCCAAATCTCTTTCCTTTTGCTGTTTTCCCATTTAAGGGAAGTTCAGCGTTCACTCTTGTCACGGTTTTACCCCAGCCGGCAGCTGAGCACCACGGAGCCGCTCGCCCAGTCCCCCGTGTCGGGAAGAGGGAGAGAATCAGANACTTGGGAAGCCAAACGCCATCACTCCGAACGCCGCTGCCCCTCCTTCTTCTTCCCCCCCAGCCCCTTATAAACCGAGCATGACGCCATATGGTATGGAATATCCCTTTGGTCAGTTGGGGTCAGCTGTCCTGTCTGTCCCCTCCCAGCTCCCCACTGGGAGGGGACACTCTGCTGCAGAGACTCTCCCACAGGACCTGGAAGGACAGCAGAGGACACAGAGGGGGTCTGGGTGTCCTCTCCTGGAAGCCCTTGAGACATGGGGTTAAACTCAGGGTTTGTCTCAACATGTGTTACCTGACAGGCAGTAGCTCCTCATCCTGCACCACCAGCTTCTTATGGAAGGGGATGATGCTGGACAGTCTCTTACTCATTGGACAATTCCTCAGTGAGTCAATGTGCTACTGCCTCTCAGAAAGCAGAAGGTGGAAGGGTGGTGTGGGATAAGGATTAATAAATAATAAATTATTCCAGTTACAACTGAGTCTCTTCCCTTCATTCCATTTTGCCAACTCTGCGTGGTGCTGAGGTCTGGTCTGAGTAACAGCATCAACCAGGAAAAACAAGAACTTCAATCCCTAATATCTATTTTTCACAGGAAAGGGAAGGGGAAAACATTTTAATTTTTTTTAAACTGTTCTGAATGACTTTATAATGTGGAATATTAAATGTTTTGGCAATATTGAGAATAAAATGTATTTCCTGAGAGGATGAAACACTGGAGCATTTTTTCCCCACCTGTCAGGAGAGAGAAGAGGAAGAGGATGGACAATGACTTTCTTAGAGCTTCAGCCCTTGGAATCAAATAATTTTGAGAATACTCTGTTTTCCTTTTATTTTCAAGGTAGTTCTCTAGCCTTGGAGTTGTTGGACTGGGCTACTCTTGCCACAGTTTCTTTAGGAGAGAAGAGGAAAGTCTGACTAATGATTTTAGAAGAGGCAAGATTGGTAAGATATTACAGTGCCTCTTTTCCTCATTTTTCTTTGACTCCTGAGCACCCCCCTACAATTAATAGATTTCCTCACTAGTAGCAACTGGAACTTGTTTAAGCTACATGTCAAAGAAGAGAGAGATGTGCACACACCTCTTCTTAGGATCTTTAGCATTGGATGAATGTAAAAACATTTATTTTTTGAAGTATCACTATAGTTACTTTTTGTTCTTAGAAAGAAACTCACAATACAAGTGGTTTATCCCATTTATCCCCATTATCATGGGCTTGACAGCGTGGCATCAAAATTATCTGGGTATATTTGACAGTCATAGGATTCATAACAATACCTGAGCAGGCTGGACTTTCTTACAATGAAAATATCCAGCTGTATATTCTAGGTGTATATTCTTGGGGGTGTCACTGTTACTTTGGGCCAGCTGGTCAGTAGCTGCAGTCACATGGATTTAGGATGCAGACTGGAGTGTTCAGCATGAGCAATTCATAAACTACTCCATTACAAAGAGTTTGAACTGAGACTTCAGATGTCCCCCAGGAATTTTCTTTTTAGAGGGACACCGTGAACTCCAGCTGCACGCAGTGGCTGTACGGAGTGAAGAACAGGTTTCTCACATATGCCGGTGTTCTCCGAGAACATGGTGAGGCATTTATCCATGCACAAAGTGTAAGTCTGTCCTTCCCATCTCTAACAGTAAGCATGCCTGGGATTTTGCTTTTGACAGGTACCGTCAGTGAATTTACACTTTTGGAAATCGGATTCCTGCAGGGCGCAGAGTTGCCTTTATTGCATATAGGAATACAAACATATTTCCAAAAATCATTGTGGGCAAAGCTCTAACTCTGAGAGACTTGTAGGGCTGTATTCCCACTCTTTAAGTTGAAATTATACTTTTGAAAAATCCCTTGTTGTTTTCTCTCGTCACAAATAACTCTTCTAAATACTGAGACCTGGTTCAAACTCAAAATGGGCTCTGAGATCCCAGCTGATTTCTTTGTATCCACACATTTGTCCCAGCCGAAAGGTCTTGCAGGTTAAATCAGGCCTTTAAAATGACTCCTCTGTAATTCCGTGTCTTACAATTCGGCCTTTCCCAATCATCCTTGTTACTCAACTGCCCTCCAAGGATTCACAGAGGAGTGCCTGGCTGGCATTGAGACGAGATAAATTATTCTGTTGATGGCGTCTAGGAGGTAATAAAATCTGGTTTAGTCTCTCAGATCTGGAAAGCCAATGAAGAGAGAAGAAGGCAATAGCAGTAAAAGCTGCGTCTTGTCAAAAAGTCAATGAGTCTGTGACTCTGAATACCTACAAGGGGCAGCCTCTGAGAGAAGAGGGTGCCATTTCTGCAGCCACCTTTAAACACAGACAGTAACTAGGAATAACAAATGATATCTCCACTACATAGGACTGTACCTCATTAATTTTCTTTGTGACCAGAAGAATATTTATGTAGCAGCTTCCAGCCAGGGAGCTCAAAAAGCTTTAAAATCTCCAATTAGTCGCACCTCTGAGTTCGGGCAATGCTATCTCTATTGTACAGATGGAACGACGGTGACACGGGGAAGTTGTTTATCAAATGAGCACAACCAGCCTGTAGAGAAGGTGAAGCGTAAGCCCTCAAATGCCTGCCCCCTGTTCCTGCACTTTGGCCATCCTTCTGTCAGAGAGTCTTAATGAGCTTTATATATGTATAGAAATATCAATGCATAATAATCTGCCTTAGCATTCTGAGGGAGGGCTAATAAACGTAAGAATAAGACATAAATCATTGATTAAAATGTCAGAAGTGATGAGAATAAAAGATTGCCCCTGCCTTTGCTGAATTACATATGCAAATTTGCATACACTACAAAATGAACATCTTTAAATGAATGAATTAGAATCTCGTGTAGAAATGACTGAGCCATATTTGCATACAACACTTATTAGCAGGAGATGCGCTTATTTTTGGAATAAACAGAGAGAGCAAATCCCTGGAATCTGCTGAAGCAGCCCGTGCGTGCAGCTTGTCAGAGCACACTGTCTCCCCTGCCAGCGCCTGCGAACAGGTACGGGTTGTGCCCTGAGAAACCCCAGCGGGCAGATTCAGGCAAACATCGACGCATCCCAAACATTTACAGGAGTTTACCACATTGTTTGTAGTCTGAATAAATTCAAGCCACTGGCTTTTTCTTGGTAGTCTTTTATTTTCAGACAGCCAGGTTAGTACTTTGGCAGACTGAGTTCACCACAAGGGCAGAAGCATCCGTATCTATTTGCGGCAAACTCCATACACAGTTAGCTGAGGGACAGGACAACTTCTCAGCAAGATCTGCCCCGCAGGTATCGATGCAATAACAAAGTGTTTGAATCGGAAAGTGTAACATACCCTACGTATATATCCATACTCCTAAATTATCTGGTACAGAAAACTGTGAAAAAAAATCCTGTCTGAAATCTAAGTTATCTCGTTTGACACACAAATTCAGAAAATTGTACTTTTCATAAGATTTCATGAAGTACTGAACCTTCCTTGAGGCTTTATTCCACCCACAGCTCCCCTGGCTGGCCGTGAAGCCGGGCGCGCCCAGCGTGTGTACGCTGGTAGCCGTCCCGAGCGCGGGACACTGCCGGCTGTGCCTCAAGCGGGAGGAGGCACGCGGGGTCCCCCGTGGGCGTCCCACCCGAGACCCTGACCTCCCTTTCTTCTTCCTCTGGTGCCGGTTACTCCTTGAAACGAAAAGCTTATCGACATACACGTGAGCCGCACTTTCCTGCGTGCTGTCTTTGCGGCAGTAATCCGTGAACTGTTTCAAGAGCTTTGTGTATTAATCAGATCAGCGGTCCTTAATGAAAAAAAATAAATCCTATTCTCTACACCTTCCTGCCTTTTCCTGCAAAGTCCGATGCTGCGTTCGCA
>VWZZ01005504.1:446199-481614 GCA_013399095.1 Psophia crepitans
AGCGCGCGTCAAAAGGCGTGTGCGGCTGCCCTCTAGCGGGGCCGCCAAAAACTGCCGGCGGCCCGCACGCCGCGCACCGGCGCTGCCCGTCGCGCTGCCGAAACCTGCCAGGACCCCTCAGCTGGGCGCGGGGGGGTAGAGCAGAACCACCCAGAGCTGCTCCCAGGGTCATAAAGCCACTCAACGGTACCCGAAAGCCCTTAGGAACAGCGTGACTTATTTCCAGACAGCAATGCGTGACCTCCAGGTAACGCCGCGAGAAGGAAGTTAATGTTTGTAACTCTTGTTGCTGCAATAAATGTCATTTTTTGCATCATGACCACAAGACAGACAGTGACAATAACCTGTCGAGGATGGATCTGATAAGCAAAGATTTAGAGTTCGAGCATCATGCACAAAGCTGAGCACTAATATAATCCAGGCATAATCCAGCACCATTTGATTTAGGAGTAAAATTTAAAATAAACCTGTATTTTTCTTGCCAAAGATATTTTCCTGTGATGTTTTCAGTTCTCAGAGACAACACAACACAGATTGCCTTGGTCCGAATGAATTTTGGACAGCTGGTTACATTGTCAGTAGTGCTAGCTACCACATACTCTTCAGAAAAACCACGTGAAAATGAAGGCTGTGGTACTGTGGCCTTTTGTGACCTTCCCATTTCTTTGTCACCCTGAGGTGTAGGACACATGACAGCATCACATATAAAGCAGAGTCTCAAAACACCACCACACCTCAGAAGAGCAACCACCTGGCTTCACACCCTAGCTTCAGTTCACTCAGTTTGCTTTTAAAAGGCATGAAGATGCATCCTCTCACACCTAGCAACCTTCCCTGTCTTGGCAATTCTATCATGTTTGGCAGGCATGACAGAATGTATGTCAGTCCCTTCGAGCCCATAGGTGTTATTTGGAGGAGGCAACTTTTTAAAAGGAGAGTATATCACGGGTTTGAGCAAGGAACAGAGTGACGTTCTGCATAGCTGTAGCTCTTCAGTGGCTCGGTCATAACCTGGACCCCTCTAGACAAGCCACTGGGCAAGCCCAGAGCAACAAGGTGGCTCCCGCTGTGGCTCATTGGCCTTCCAAGGAGCCAATTTTGTAAGTATTAAAGTTCAGAAAGCTTGGGAAATCCACTTATAAACATGCATATTTGATTCCAAGTAAGAGGATTTCTTCAAGGTTTGATCTTAGCAGTGTCACCAACAGACCTACTGGCATTTCAGAAGAGTTTCTCAAGGCAAGGTACAGCCTGAAGAGGTCTTTCTGGTGTTTGTAATGACACCAGCTTTCACATTTTACTTTAGGTTAATTGAACACCTACAGACTCCATCCTTATCATTACAAATAAGAGAGGCTACTTCCTAGAACACACCCAAACAAAGAAAAAATTTCCTCCACCAAGAGGAACTCCCCTTCAACCTATAAATCCATACATAAATTAGAATAATAATTAAAAAAAAATCCACACAGCTTAACTTTTAAAGGCAATCATATTCCTGAAAATACAGTGTGCGCTGCTGTGCATACATTTTTGGGGGAACAGCATATGCTAAAAGCAATTTCTCCATCTTTAAATACAATCTTAAAATGATGGAGAGACACCAATCAGCCTGCATTCTACCATAACAGACTGAACACGTCCCTGGAATCGTTCCTCTGAAGTTACACTCTGGATAGATTCGTCCCTTTGTGTCCACTCATCGGGTTTTGCCAGACAGCTGCTAACAGGAGTGGGGAAAGAAGTATTGGCAAACGTGTCAAAAAATGGTCATATCTATCTGACCATTCTGAGTCTGAATATAATAAGTATTGACTTTTTTCCCTCTTTCTTTTGTATGTGGTACTATTAGTTTAGCATTTTGTTACCATATAATTATTAGCAAAAAACACCAGAATCAATATAAATACAACCCTTCAGTTCTTAATTTTCTGTGTTTTCTACACTCATTTGTGCACTGGCTTTGGATGTATGCTCTTTTTTTTCTGTAAAAAGTTCTCTATCATTTAAAAAAGAAAGAAGAAAAGAAAGTCCAATCTTATGATTTCAGAAATGTCTGGAAAACTCAGTAGGGGAGGCACTAGGCATTAACAGTGAAGATCAGACTTCTGCTTCAGGAGCTTCATTCTCAGCCCAGAAATCACAAACTGCTGTTTATTCTGTGGACTCATACAAGATCCAGACTGATGGGATTCTGACCCAGCAGTTATCCAAGAGGGACTAAAAAATAAGTATTTCGTAACAGAAGAAATTTTCTTTAGAGACCTATGTAGAAATAAGTGAAGATTTTATGCAGTTTCTGTTGTCATGGTTGGCTGTGCCCCAATCACAAAACCTTTAATAAAACAAATCCCAGTTGCAAGTACTGTGTTGTCTCTGTCAGGTAGAAACAGGATCTAGTTAGTGTTCAGGACACAGAGAAGATGGACAGACCTCTCTCAGCGAAAGATTATGGAAGCGATTAAAAACTCAAAAGTCACAAACCCTTCACATTTCATTATTCAATTTTACACTTGCCTTGAAAGGCTGATCATCAAAAGAAGAATACTTTGAGGTCTTGGTTGTCCCAAGCCACTCCAAATTTGTTATTATGACAAAATACGGTCTTAAATACCACCAGGCTGCTAAAATCTGAAGAAACCCACTCAGTATCCAGCTAGCCTAATGAAATGCAACTCTTGGGGAAGCTCTGATGAACCCTCCAGTTCAGCAGACATTGACACCCTCTGTAAGAACAACCAACAACCAGAAACGAGTCACTTTTCTCCCTACACCCCAAAGATCTCGTGTCTACTACGCTCTGAGCCTACCTAAACCACACCATCAGAATCTGGACCTCAGAGCAGTTGACGATGGGGTTTTATTCCATGGTAAGACACAGAGGAGTTTGTACCCAACAGCCTCACAGTTAGGTCAATCTTGCTAGACTGGAGCTGTGGATTTAAGCTGAATGTAACTCTTGTTCCAGGCCTCCTACTTCTCACGTTGTCATTCCAACCACAGACCATCGCTGAAGAGCAGGCAGATCCTCTGACTGCTTTTCATGCTCTAGGGGCCATGAAACCCCCAGAGAAACAACAATCTCTGCGCCACCTTTTTGAGGAATGGGTGCATGTTCTTAGCAGCAGCAAAGACTCTGAGATTAAATAACCAACCAATATCCCTGAATGGACGACCTTGTGGTCTGGAAGGAGATGGCATCATTTTCTGAGTGACCATTAAATGGCTTTTGGCATCAGACTGTTGGATAATACATCCCCCCCTAATCGTAAGTTGTTTTTGCAAAGAATATTCACTACGTTTAGTTGCCGAACAGTTATTGTCTGAATTTCAAACATCTGCAACAATACTACCAAACCTAGCAAGTAATTACAAGAGTTTCCCAAAGCCCTGAAAACCTTGCCCCTCTGTCAGCAACAGCTGTTCCATTAGTTTAATAGTTTGCACGGTGCCCTCAAGATCCTCAAATTACTGCTTTATATTTCTGCCTTGGCAACGTTGATGCATTTTGAGTGCTCCTTTGTCACCAAACCGGTCTCCTCCTTCCGAAGAGAGGTATGTGAAAACAGGAAACGCTCTTCTGCATTGAAAGCAAATGGTACAAATGGTCCGTGAGACGTGAAACTTCCCCACGAAGTTTCCCCCTCCTGCGCACTTCTGGAGGGGTTTTTTTTGCAATATTGTCAGCATAAATTAATGAAGGCACCGTAACATCTGAGCATGGTATAAAATAAAGCTGGTAGCTTACAAAAGCAATTACTCTCCAGTGTGAAACAGTAGAAGTGTACAGGCCATTTAAAAAATACTTTCTAGCTTTGCACTGTCCTTTATTATTAAATGTTCTCAGTCCCAGAAGGAGTTTCTTTTGCCTTCATTATTCTTTTTTAATTTGCTTTGCAATTATAAAAATGCATTAAAAACACTAAAAACCCCCCATTTTCTGTGAGAAAATGCTTCGACTAGAAAAATTCCATGACTTGATACTGAAATATCTCGCAGGAAGATTTTCAATAATGTTTTGTTTCAGTTAATAAAACATGTTCAAAAAGTTATAACATCTGTTGCAACATATTTGGTCTAGAATAATTTGAATCTATCCTCAAGATATTTAGTTCAGAAATTTTAAATTAAAAATAAAATTGTAAATGTAAGTCATGCCAAACAAAACATTTTGCTGTCTTGCTCCACAGGAAACCTTGAGGTTCTGTGTCTTCCACAGAAATGAAATTCCACTGGAATTTCCCACAGAAACAGAAACCTGTGCACAGCTCTCACTAAAGGCAACAGTCTTAAAAGCAGCTCTGTGGGAATTTGTCATCCTTACCTCTGGTGTTGCCTCTCTTCTCCCTTCAGTAGCAGTGTTAATGAACAAATGGTGTCTTGAAGGTCAATAAGATTAGGACTTAAGGCAACATTTTGTCAAAAGGTGGCTCAATCATGGGATACCAGGTTTCAGAGCTTCAGGATGGAGCTGGCCCCACAGTAGGTTGGCTCTTGCACTCTGCAGAGATGCACCTTAAAGAAGATATCTTTGGATGCCAGCTCAGCTGAGGGCATCAGCCCAGCCAGGTGCAAGACATGAGTGGATGAAGCAGGGCTCCAATTGAGGCAATGTGGATGAAAGTATTTAGACCAGCCCTCAGGAAGCCCATTTTGGTGGCATATCAGCCAGGTGCCCTGTCTTTCTTTTGGATCAAGAGCTCTTTCCCACAACAGAATATCAAAACCAAGGTTCTTCCATGAAATCAAACATGCCGTGGGCCCATTCACCTCTCTCCAGTTTGTCTCCACAGGAGTGCCATGAAGCAAAATCTGCCTTTCTAAAGTGCTCAAAGTACGGAAATGGGTTCCACAGCATGGTCAGAGGCAGAGTGAGGGAACCCAGCCCTGAGGTTGTTTCCAGAGCGTGTCACCAAGTGGAGACCCTTGCTCTGCAAGATTGATGTCACCCCTGCATGCCACAGAGCCAGAAGGAAGAGCATTAAGGATATTAGCAGTCTTTAGACAATAAGAGGTTGCTCAGCCGACAAAATGATGTTAAAGATCAAGCAAGCTGGCAAGGGAAGTGCTGGGTCTGAGCAGGAGTCCCCGTGGCACTGGTGCAGGGGAGGCCAGCAAAGCCGTTGCCATACTGCAAGGATGTGCTGACACACTTAGGTCACCGCTTATTTGCAGTAAGGATCACCGGGTTTGTCCACAGCCTTCATGGTTGAGCTGCCTTGGCATATCTGGAGCCCCACAACTCACCTATGCTTAGAAACTGCACAGTTTAAAGTCATTTTTGGTAAATCTGCATAATTCTATATTAATGCATTAATTAAAAGCTGGCCTAGGTTTAGATTGTCACTCTTCAAAAATAGGGTCCTGTGTTGGTTTTGAGAATGTAGTACATAGAACCAATAACAAAGAGCTGAGAACAAAGAACACATCCTACCAACACGCAATGGTACAAATCCCTGGTACACACTAATATTGAAGACTCTGCAGTTCAAGTCTTGGTAAGGAGATGAATCAAAAGGAAATATGCTAAAACAATCTTCAGTTACAGGCATTCATCATACACAGTTACCTGAATGATGACCCACAACTTCATTGATAATGTACACCACGCAATTAATCATTGTTCTGGCATTCTCATGTTTTTGCATAATTTCTTGGAAGCCTATTTCTTGGAAGCCTGTACAGTTTGCAAGGCCTGGTAAAGTACTGCTATTCCATTTTGTCAGTCCCGACCTTTAGTTGCTCAGGCCTTTGGCATTGCCCACTCCCACATTTCAATGTCCGGCCTCACACACCAGATCTATGTGATGAGCTTCACGACTTCCCTTCTCCATTTTAAAAGCCTTATTAATTGCCATGCATGCTCATTTACAATTAAGACGCCCAGATCTGCACAGGAATCAAAGGAAGTACTTTTTCTCACAAAGTGTAATTAAATTGTGGTGTTTAATACAAGAGGATGTTACAAAGGCCGAAAGCCTAAACGAGCTCAGAAGAGATTTGTCAATTTCATGGAGGATGATGCCATCGGCGCCTATTAAACACGGGTTCAGAGGCAACCTCTAGCTTAGAAATTCCTTCAGTATCTGATGGGAAGTGTCATGCTATATGTGCACTGTTATCCAAGTGCTTTTTTAAGCATCCACTTCTGAGCACTTTCGGAAAGCAAATATTGGGCCAAGTGAAGGTGCCTTCTTCCCAGCATAGTGTCTATAATGCTACCAATCTCTGTGTGGGAGGACGGAGACAGTGCTTCTTTCCTTGTTGAGGATCAACCAGACAAGAAAGTGCATCTTCCACTCCTTTAGCTGAATGGAGTCTTGGTTCAAATTTGTGGTCAGCCTGCCTTGGGGAGGATCTGTAGCTCCCACTCTCAAAGTGCAGCAAGGCTGCACAGGAGCTAGTACCCAACACATTTCTGTGCTTTATTTCTCTGCTCAGAGCAGGTGGAGGGTATGATAGGAGGAGGGATTGTAAAATACAGATGTGCGGAAGAAAACCCAACCAAGCTACCCATACTGACATCCACAGTCTTCAGTTTAATGCCACTAATCATTGTATCACCAATTCAAATTAGATCTCTAATTTACAGACCCCTGCATGCATGTAAAAGATAAGTGATTTCAAAGAAACCAAAGGACTTCTGGTCCAGAAGCATGTGTAGGATCAGGTCCTGGAGCGGTACCTGCCTCTGGACCTGACCAACATACTGATCTCAGTCTGATGCCCTTCATACAAGTGACACCTTGCCTTGATTAACCTGCTTGGAAAAACATCTACTGCACAAGCTTGTCCCCTAGCACAGAGGAGAGCCATCCCAGCCTCTCCTTCTCTAGCCACCCATTTGCATTTTGACAGCTCTACAACAACATCCTTTCTTCTGAGGAACACATGTCACCCTGTCACCTTCAACTTTCTCCACACTGGCAAAAGCTATGTATTTTAGGGTTAAAATCTTGGGATTTCATCTTGTCAGCTCTGCCTTCCTATATAGAAAATATGCCACCCTTTTTTGATCTCAAGTCTTGTATTTCTAGCTGGAGCCCTAAATCCTACTTACAGCAATAAATAATAATAATCAATATATGCCATATGCTTTCTTTCATATTCTCATGTATAAATTGTCCATTTCCCTTAAGAATTGGTGTGGTAAAATATATTCTGTAGCATTCTTCATAACAAAATAGTTACAGCCTATTCTACATACTAGGAATTCAGCGAGACACAGCAAGAAATCAATAAAAACACAAATTGCTCCATCAATACATACATTCATTTATACTCTTCAAGGTTATCTTTGCTATGCCAGCACAGAGACACATTTTCTCCATATATAGCCATGCATATTAAACTAGGTAAGAGAGAAAGGAACGGAAACAAAAGCTATCAGTACAAATCTAATCGAGCTAGCATGCACATTCAAAGACTTTAGAGTTGGTTTTCCTCTCTGCTCAGAAAGCAGTCTGAAACCTGGGCACACCAGCTGACACTGACTCTTCTCCATCCCCTGTAAAATCATCTCCTCTCAAGGCACGTATGTTTAGTCACATAAAACATCTCCAAATTCATCTTATGTATGTATCATTCCACCCATTGGTGTAGTAGCTATGAACAGGGCTCTTTTTGCATTGGTGACAGATGAATGGGTTATGACTGATAAACTGATGGGTTAAATATTGGTCAGGGGCCAAGCATGTCAAAGGAGAAGAGAAAAAAAAGAAAAAAAAATAACAGACACACATAAGCGTTATTTGGGTACTTTATGTATACGGACTTCTGCTGAAACCCACCAATCCAGGAAAAATCCACAAAGCTCATGTCTTCAGTGACGTTCATAGACAATGAAGGTGATATTTTCAAAGCAGAACTACATCTGTTATGCACAAAACCAGGTTCTGCAAAAATTGAGCTTTAGGGCCAGAAAAGTTCACATTCCTAGGAAAAAAATGGAAAAATACTGGGAAAGATCTGAGGTAGGACCTGCCAGAGGTAAGAGGCTTTAAACAAGCAAGGTAATGGCAGGGAAAAGTTTCCTTGCATGAGGTCTCTGATGCAGGCTAACTGCAGTAGGAGCCACCTCTTTTTCCCTGTGGTAGTCATTGCAGAGACACCACATTTCAAAAGATAGCACTGGTGAACACCATAGGCTGGTCAGCCTCACCTCTGTGCTGGGCAAGATCACGGAGCAGATCCTTCTGCAGACTATTCTCAGGCACATGGAAGGTAAGGAGGTGATTGATGACAGTCAACACTGTTTCACAAAGGGCAAATCATGCCTGATGAATTTGATGGCCTGCTACGATGAGGTCACAGCATCAGTGCACAGGGGAAGGGCAACCAACATCGTTTACCTGGACTTGTGCAAAGCTTTTGACACTGTCCTGCACAACATCCTCGTCATGGATGAGAGACATGGATCTGACGGATGAATGGCTGGCTGGACAAGGAATTGGCTAGATGGCCGCACTCTGAGAGTTGTGGTCAACAGCTTGATGTCCAAGTGGACATTGGTGACGAGTGGCGTTCCTCAGAGGTCGGTACTGGGACCGGCACTGTTTAACATCTTTGTTGGCGATATGGACAGTAGGATCAAGTGCACCCTCCGCAAGTTTGCCGACGACACCAAGCTGTGTGGTGCAGTCAACACNATCAAAAACAGCATGGCCAGCAGGTTGAGGGAGGTGATTCTCCCACTCTACTCTGCTCCTGTGAGACCCCACCTGGAGTACTGCATCCAGCTCTGGAATCCTCAGTACAGGAAAGACATGGAGCTCCTGGAGCAAGTCCAGAGGAGGGCCACAAAGTTGATCAGAGGATTGGAGCACCTCTCCTCTGAGGACAGGCTGAGGGAATTGGACTTGCTCAGCCTAGAGAAGAGAAGGCTCTGGGGAGACCTAGTTGCACCCTTCCAATACCTAAAGGGGATCTACAGGAAAGCTGGCGAGGGGCTGTTTATTAGGGAGTGCAGTGATAGGACAAGGGGAGATGGGTTTAAACTAAGAGAGGGGAGATTTAGATATGAGAAAGAAATTCTGTGATGGTGGTGAGGCACTGGAACAGGAGTTGAGGAGGCCCCATCCCTGGAAGTGTTCCAGGCCAGGTTGGATGGGGCTTTGCACAGCCTGGTCTAGTGGAGGGTGTCCCTGCCCATGGCAGGGGGGTTGGAACTAGATGATCTTTGAGGTTCCTTCCAACTCTAACCATTCTATGATTCTAACACGTGCACTGCTGGTCTGGTATGTTATTAATATCGTGCACAATAATATACTTTTTAGTTGTAGAATTCTTACTGCATGGTTTATTATTTGTACAATTCAATCAAAGTTTGACTTGCCAGGCCAGTGTCATTGATATTTTTCCATTTTGTCCACTCCTGAGACAGTCTTTTGCCTCTTATTTCTGTTGTGTTTACTGTTGTATGGACATTTTCTGCAAGGTCAGGCTGAATATGAACCTTCCAATAGGAGCTGAACAGTACATTGTTTATGGTGGATACTCATTCTTTTTGTAGGTTGATCTTCATGGTGTGCCTGAGGAGAGAAAATGAGACCTGAAAAAGTACAGGAAGAGCTTCATGATGCTTTCCTGATGCTGAGGGTACGGGCAACAGATATTCTCTTTACTCTCATTCATCACTAGCGAGAACATCAATGTATGCATGTTAATTTATTTGGTATATTCTAGGCATCTCAAATCTTAATGTAGGATCAGCCATGTGTTACTGCAGAGTGTCTCCTGTGCTAGTCCTGTTTGTGACCAGATCTCCACACTGGACTTACCTAGAATGTATGGGACTTGATCCAGCTGGTTTTCTCAGAACCTGCTTAATTTTTAATGAATATGTTTTCTTCTTTCCCCATCAAATAGAAAAAGGCTGTGATTTTGTGACTTCTACTACTCCTATGAAAGCTTCTTAAAAGGCCTCACCGACACTATGCAAGAGAGTAAGATGGAAGTCTGCATTCTCAGAAAGCATCTCACTGCTCTGGAGACACCTGAATACATCCCTTTGGCCATGCAACACTGAGATCAGATCTGACTTGCCATTTCTCTGCGTGTGAGGTGCACTTCTATTACTCCTTGGTTTAAACACATTTACAGGGAAACCTCCTTCTGAGCTTTCCCTGATGAAACCTCAGCAAATCTTGTGAGTGATGGCTGAAGTCAGTACCAGAGAACCCAGACATACATATACCACAGGAGATGCACAGCAGCGCAGCCTTAAAACTGTAGAAACTTCGTGTGCTGGAAAAGCTAAACAGAACAGTGAGCAAACTTGTTTGTTTCCCTCTCCAGAGGCTGAAAGCAGAATTCACAAGTGTTTTCCCCTACGTGGGGTGTCTCAGCAATACATGTGTTGTTATGATTTTTGCCCAGTCCATGTTCAATATGGAAATGACAGTCTTGCAATTTTTGTAATCATCTCACAATCTATCTCTGGATTTCGGCATTTAAGCAGACAGGGGCATGGTAATGCCCCATGATTAGCTCTGATTGTGAAACTCCTTCCATAACAAAATTATAAAAGTGATCAATCACCTTAACAATAGTTAATAGCTCTTATCCAAAGCCATAATAATCCCACTCTGCAGTTTAACTATAGCAAGCTATTACCCTATCAGCCCAGCCTTGTGTCTGAAGCAGCACTGTTCTCTCTTGTCTAGCAGCCTGAAAAGACACCTTCTCTCATGGTCACACAGGCTTCTTTCTGCCTTCCTCCACCCCTGTCTAGTTATTCTGGCTCTTCTCTGCCTCCCAACCACCATCCTAAAATCTCAGTTAGCTCCCCAGGGAGGCTCTCACAGGGACTCTCCGGTCCTTCAGGCCACTTCTTGCTGCCTGGCAGTTGGTCATTTTTTCCTCGCCATATGTCACATCAGTACTAGACCCTTCCTTTTCACACTCATCCTTTTTCCTAGCAAAATGGAAAAATAACCTGAGTCTTTAAATACAATCTCTCTTGACATTTGCATGCCAATAAAGAGCAGGAAAATTAGCTTTCAGACCTAGTCACTTCAAGCTAGTGTATCAAAGCAAATGTGATCCCACTGGCCTTCACGGGAGTGGAGCAAACACAACCTTTAGCATCTCATGGAAGGATGCAGGGATGCAGCAACTCTACCTTTTCCAGCCCAGCTACTGCCTCTTTCAAAGAACAAGCAATTACTGACAACACCACAATTTTGGGAAGAAGAAAGATCATTCCACTAAACTGTCTTTGCCTCTCTGGTATGCCTCAAATGTATTTTTGCTCATTTCTAGTTAAACTCATCTGAGTACACTGAATGCTAAAGGACTTTTCATTTTTTAAGATATGAGATAAAACTTTCTGCGAAAGTGAAGACGAAGTTTGTGAGGTTGGAATATGAAGACATGACACAGTTCCATGCAGGAGCAAAACCAGTTAGGCAGTACACAGGCAGGATGGTCATCACCCTTTGTGTACCAGAAAAGACTCATCTTCCTTCTGTTGGACTTCAGCATTGTCTGTGCATTATTGTGATATGCACATGTGCTGTCTGAGACTCGCTCCTACTTTCACAGAGGTCCGTCGTTTCATTAGTAAAGCCAGGCAGAGCACTTGGGATGCTTATTTGGGGACAGAGTGAGTTTTCAGTTAATATTCCTCAGTCAGTCACATTCCTGCAACTTTATCACTGAGAGCTAGTCCAGACCACCAGCCTTCTGCAGGGGTGAACTCATGAAGGGAAAGAAAAGAAATTACCTGCTGAGATAAGACTTCACTGTAACCTTTGGAGAGTCACACAGATCTCTGACCTGAGACAAAGCAGCAAAGGGCACCATGGATGGGGTTTTCTGTAACCCCCCAGCATGAACCGGAGCACTCACAGTCTCCTAAGGCTTGAACAGTAGCAGAGCTTCAAAGTATGCTCACATTAAATATCTTTTCATTAACTAATTCATTAAATAATGGCCAGAAAGAGAAAAAATCAGCTCATCAGTACTGTAGCGTAAACAACGTAGACACAAAAAGACTGGAAGTGCAGACAAATTTCTCAACCAGGATGAGGGAAGAGCTGGGTGCAGGACATTGGAGGTGTTGCTGAACTCTCCCCAGGAACAAAACTTGGTCCTATGGGCACATATAATGATCTAGTCCAGTCAGAAGCTCCTCAGCTGAAGAGGCTGAAGTCCCTTGGTTTGTTCAGCCTGCAGAAGAGGAGACTGAGGGCAGACCTCATGGCGGCCTACAGCTTCCTCATGAAGGGGAGCGAAGGGGCAGGCACTGATCTCCTCCCTCTGGTGACCAGGGATAGAACCTGAGGGAATGGCATGAAGCTGCAACAGGGGAGGGTTAGATTGGAGATCAGGAAAAGGTTCTTCACTGAGAGGGTGATTGGGCACTGGAACAGGTTCCTCAGGTCACCGCACCGAGCTTGGCTGAGTTCAAGAAGTGTCTGGACAATGTTCTCAGTCATCTGCTCTGGTTGCGCTGGTCCTGTGTGGAGCCAGGAGTTGGACTCGATGATCCTTATGGGTGCCTCCAACTTGGAAGATTCTATGATTCAGCTGTTCCTCGAGAAGACATGACGTGGCATGAGCAAACAATGTTTCACTAAGGGAGTTTCCCAAACAGCACTGGCACATCCCACACGGAGTAGCTTTGGCAATGCCCATGTTTCCAAAGATGTCAGTCTCTGAGAAGCAGACTCTGCCTTTCACACCCTTATTTATCAGTAAGTAACCACATGTTGTCTTTTCCCCTGCAATGCCCAGAAATTGTATCCACTCTCGAGGGATGCTTCACTTACTCTCTGATTCAATAGCAATGACTTCACTAGCTGCAATTTTGCCTTCTGGTTTAGAATGAGAGAAAACCGTGTCTTGGAGGGGACTAAATAGGTTTATTCAGATTTAGGCTGGGGCTGTTTGCCTCCTTCCCTACCCTCTGGAAGATATCCTCAAATTCTTACCAAACAGATTTAGTCTTTTTTCACTTTAATAACTGTACTCTTTTATTACATGTTTTTAACTTAAAAATAGATTTCCCCATCTTTGGCACATCTGCAATCTTTTTTTTTTCTTAAATTATTATTTGCTTATACATTTAGTTCACAGACTGCCTTGAGAGAGATAAGCTTCTCACTGTAGGCCCCAACATTCCCAGCCCATTTCCTACTGCCTGTGGCTGTTATCTCCATGATAATATCTGTGTTTTGGGCCCCACAACAGCTTGTCTACCTGTGTCCAACTTAAAATTCATAAATGTTCCATTCAATTTCAAGCTAATATTCCATTTGCTTTCTGTAAGCACTGTCCATTGTTCAAAGAAGGAATTGCTCTGAGCTAGGGATGCTGTTGTCATCTTCTTTGTCCATACTGTGCACACTCTGCTGGCATATGCATTCTTGCAAAGTAACATAATCCATTTCAATTTTGCATATCTTACCAAATATCAGGCATTATCTTTGCTTACATTGGTTTTCAATGCATCTCTCTATGCTATTTTTGTTGGCCATGACTTTCTGCCACTCTCTTTTCATCTAATATTCTGGATTGCCCTTACCAGTCAAAGTATCACCTCATATAGCTTCCAGAAGAAAAAACGCAGCTTCAGTTAACGCCTTTCAGAAATGTTATTTTCTTTGCCACAGATTAATTCTGACTTCTCAAACAGTTGTGAGTATTTGGCCCCAGATTCTTGTCATGATCTTGTCTCTTATTAAAGACTTTGAACCCCAGGATTGGCTTGCTGGCCTTAACTGAGTCACAGTCTATGTTTCTCTTTTTTGAGTCTTGGATTTCTATACACACACATATATGCTTGCATGTGCATATGTATGTACATATACTATGTATTTTTATATATATAGTATATGTATGGAATGTTAGGAACTTGGTTTTCTTCTGAACAGCACGGTACAGCTTATATTTCCATATACGATTTCTCAGTGATGTCTCCAAAAGAGAGTTAAATGAAAACCATTAAGCACATGAGCTACCTCAGATCAAAATGAAGTGTTGCCAGAAACAAAATTGCCTTCTGATTGCCTTCTTGTTCACTGGCTTCCATATCTTGTGTATGGTGAAGTGAGATTTAAACCATCTTCAGTTATCTGGCACATTTTCAGAGAATTGCAACTGGCACCTTTTTTTTCAGTTCTTTTCCTACTGCCTTGTGTCATTCAGTAGTCATGCAGAGGCAAAAAGCATAAGATATCCATTTCACCCAGTACCCAAGCTGACCTGATATGCTGCATAACAACTGGTCTGAGCTGGCTCGTGCTGAAAGGTGCATTTCCCCGGAGCTCAGCCCCCAAAGCTTCTTGCTTAAGCAAGATGCTGACATGAGACCTCATGAGGCAGAATGGCCCTTCTGAATCCTGGAGCCCAGCAGAGCCGGTTGCAGTGAGGCATTGCAAACCACCCTCTTCCAAGGTTAGAGTGCTTTCCTGGTCCCGCAAATGCCTAGTGACCCAGGAGCTCAGACCAGCTCCTTGAGTGCTCAGGGGTTTGGGAGACCACTATATCATGCACTATACAACTCCTTTGGTTCCCTCAAATCAGGTGAACTTACAACCATTATCTGCCAGGGACATGAAAAGACACAGCAAATTTGGGCTGGGCTAGAAAAAACAGGAACTTATAGTCCAAACTGGCCAGAGCCAGTCTAAGCCCCAGGGACTGCCTGGGGAATACCACCGCTGCAAAGTGCTGATTGATGAAGAGGTTTACACGAGGTTTCAGGCTTCCTCAGACTGGGCGATCTGGTTGATGCTAACAGCGGACCTGTGCTGCAAGGCCCCATGCCCTCGCAGAGGGATGCACGTCAGCTGACAGTGAGCCACAGAGCAGCGACACTACACACCAGTTTTGGTTCGCGGAGTCTCTCTCCCTCACGTCACTGTCATCTTGCTTTTCTCTGGGCTAACTTCATCTCTTGGCTCACTGGTATGACTAAAAGATTGTGAAAGGTGGTGAAGTCCAGCTTCTGTTTGTCCCGTCTTTGCCACAAACCCTGTTTGAATGAATACATCATAAAAGAGATTGCTCCAGCTTAGCCAGAAGTTTTCAGGATGAAGTGATGCAGGGAAATATTAGTTATACAATTTGATTACAGACAGAGCCAAGCACATCAGAGGAGTCGAGCTCACTATTTACAGGCTGATACAGGGAAAACAATGGAAACATCTGGCCCCTGCAAGAAGGCTGCAGGCAAAAGAATCTCTCCAGTGAAGGTTTAAGAGATGTAACAACATTGCTGGCATAAAGATGGTGGCCAAGACAGGGCTGGTGCAGGGTGTCATATACGTTCCTGAAACTGAGTGGTTTGTGAAAGACTCAGAATTGCTTGAATACAAGTCCCCAGACTACAAAATCACAGGGACCTCATCTTGAGCAACCCCATCTGTAAACCCAGCCTGGGCAAGAGCTGCACTGGTATGTGATGTCTCTCCAGAACTTCCCAAAAGATGTGCCATAAGAACAACTGTAAGAATGCACTGGTTCCAGAGGACTTACTCTTATTGCAGTGATCCTCCCACTTTGCTTTAAATCCATCCTCTTATCCTCAATAAGGCCACATGAGACACTGGGCCTTGGATGATTGTGCAGGCACTAATTCTTTTTTTCATCATTATTTAAAAAAAATCTGAGGCAATACAGTTTTTAGACTGAGCAGATCTTGTTTAATCAAACTTCTCAACAATGTCATTCATAATAATGACAGTCCATCGGGAACTTGCAGCATCTTGAATTAAATCAAGTAGTATATAAATATAACCAAGGTATTCTCAAAGTAAACACAACTAACCAGTTTTAAAATGGCAAGTGTCTTATGCTTTTTAATTGGGGTGACATTTTGCAAGGCCATTCCTTGGTGAGTTTCATATTCTTCCATTCTGTTCTGCTTTTCTTATTTGTATAGTGTTACCAAGGCATATATGAAATGCATTTCAAAGTACAGATATCAGCTCATTTACAGCTAATTATAATAGGTAAGTGGTGCAGTAAATGGAACACGCGATTTTCTCCCCTCTTTTTTTTCCTTTTGGTTGAAGCTTTTGTGATGTTCTCCAGGTGACTCCCATGCATAATGTAACACCAGCAATGCTGTTTGCATAATAAGCTATTTTCTACCACAGAAGCAGAAACATTTTATCACTATAGAGAAGGCTTGGATTATGAATACATTTCCATATAAGTTGATTTATGTGAAAATTACCAATAAATGCATTCTAGCCATAAGTAAAATGTTTGTTCCTACTTTAAGGAATAGTATTATTTGAAACTTAGGGGGAGGGGAAATGCATATCCCACTCAGGAAACCTATTTCATTAATATGATTCAAATGTCAGAGCTTGCAGTCACCTTCCAAGGTGTGGAGCTCCCTCATTTTCCTCCAGTGAAGTCAATGAGAGGGAAAAAAGCTCAGCACTAGACAGAAGTACTCTGCCTCTCACCACACTGAACCAGTGGTTCTGACATTTAATGCTG
Source organism: Psophia crepitans (assembly GCA_013399095.1). Lineage (NCBI taxonomy): Eukaryota > Metazoa > Chordata > Aves > Gruiformes > Psophiidae > Psophia > Psophia crepitans. The sequence goes on from VWZZ01005504.1 coordinate 462,658, forward strand.
TGTAAACAACAAGTCAACCCCTGCTCTAACCCAATACCACCTTCTGCAGTCTCCAAACCAGTTGTTTGTTACCCTCTCATTTAAAATGCAGCTACATTTTCATATTATGAGTTACACATTTCCTTATTAGTCTTTTTAAAACATATTTATTTGAATTAGAGCAACATTCTCAACAAGACCAGCTGTGGAGTCCCACGTACCTGCCAGAGCAATAAGGAACAGGCCTACGAAGTTGAGGTCCAGTCCAGCAGCTGCAGTCAGGCGTCAGCACCTCCACGCGCTCAAGTAGCCCCACTCCACTCTGATACCCACACTGAATCAAGCGGAGGAGTGGGGTTAAAAAAGGCTCCACGTGTCCATACGCCCATTTCCAGATCAGCGCAGGATCACGGCTCACGTGTTTGGTCACAGATGAAATGTGACCTAGATACATATAAAGCACCAGCACCAGCCTCAAAACTGACACCCTTGAGACTAAGCTGGTGCCCTTTGAAGCAAGCGAAACAGAGGGATCTGGCCATTTGCATTGGAGGGTATCCCAGAACCAATTAATTGCCATTGCAAGTGCATTTTGATGGGCTAGGGTAAAGAGGCATTCCTTGGAAAGTGCTGGAATTGCTCCCTATTCAATGAGGAGCTGATCCTGCAAAGTACAGGCTGTAAGCAAGCCCTGGTCCTCCTGAGCCTGCAGGGACCTCGGCAGAGCTGCCTGACACAGCAAGGCTATGTCCCAGAGGGGCCGATCAAGTCTCTGCCTTTGAAACAATGAATAAATGTACACCTCAATTTTTCAAAACAATACGCCGCTCAGATCTCCTGCTACTGTAAATCAAGGTGGTTTTATTGACACCAAAGGAGTTCTACTGATTTACATGAGCTGAATGTCTGATCTAATGCTGGTGATCAAGATTATTTCTGCTTAATAGAGATACCTCACAGAAGAAAACTTTTCATACAATATGTTGATGGCTCTCAACTCTATAAAATTAAAAGTTACTACTCTAGTTGGAGGGGGTGGGGGGGGGCAATGGAGTAATGTGAATGAGCAACACATAACATTTTTTGCTTCAGACATCATTCTGTAGTTGTAGATGTTGCTTAATGTCATAATTTTCCTGCAGATTTTGTAAACTTCTGCAAAAACACTCTCTACAGAAATCCATTGATTTCACCTGCATTATACCATGGAGGCTGGTGTGGATTTTTTTCCAAACATATACTTTTTTTTGTCTAAATGCTTTCCAGTTTTACTAATTAACTTCCTTCTCTTTTCCCTGCAGACCTGCCTGTGAGGAAGACAGCCTTGAGCACTACACGCTGTTCTTCAGTTCAGAGGCTGAGAAAACGCTGTGACTCTTTAGCAGGTACCACCAGACCTCAGTGGGAAACGGAGCCCTCTGCAGCGGGCTCAGACCTGCGCCGCTTGCTGTCCACCCCTTGTTGACAGCAGGATACACAGTGCACTACCTTTGTGCGAGATCTGACTAAATCGCTTCCCTGGGTTGCCTTCAGGCAAAATCCAGCATCATTCATTCCCACTCTTTGCTGACAGAAGTGTCTGTACCTTCCTCTGCTTCTCATTTACATTTGCTATTAGGGTCACCTTATGGAGCTCAGCTTGCTGCATTTCTCACTGGAGTGAGGGATGTTTTGTATAAAAAAGATAAATTAATCCCTTCTCCAAAGGGGGATATTCCCTGGACACACCTGAGCCCCGGCTTCCCTGCATGATCAGGGCAGTGCTGCTATGCCCTGAAGTCTGCTGCTTAGGTGGCCAGCTCCACACCAATGGCCCAGTGACACGAGTCAGGCAGCCTCTGCGACTTCTGACCCGTGTTATATTTTCAGCTCCTCTCAGGTGAGCATTGCCAGCCATAGGTTCTGGCTCAGGATCTCTTTTTATAGGTATCTCAAATCCTTGCAAGCCTCTCCCTTCCTGCCATGCACTCATCCAGTCCCCACTGCCCTCTAGCCTGCTTGGTAGCTCTGCCTTCCCACCAAGGAGACTGGCTAATATTGCTAAAGATGCCTTAGCAAAGTCTTTCCCCCCTTGAGATTTCTGTCTTCTCTCTGTGCTCTGCCACTGTCCCTGCTGGCACTGCTGCTGTGGCAGCTCCCTTGGCCCCAGCTGTGGGTCGCTGAGCCAAAAACTCTAACATGAAGAAGGAGCAGCCCAGGTTACCCAGCTGTGGACATGCCAGGCTCTCCTAACAGCAGGTACCACCAAGAAAGCTCTGGACAAGTTCCCTCATTTATCACTGAACTGGGGGGTCCCAGTGTGAGGAGTCTGTTTCAGTTCCCCTGGTCCTACTCCCCTGAATAACACGACTGATGCTAATTCACAAAGTAACACTGACCCCTAGGTCTTTGTATTTTCAGTTTTAAAACATTTAAAACTCTATTTATTTTACTATCGTTAAATAAATTTGTGTCTCTAAGGTAGTAACTAGTACTGCTGTTGGAGCATGGATTCAAGAAATTAAACTAATTCATATTCAGATGAGACGGTGTGGAGATGAAAGGTGGGAAGCAAGCTCCAGAATAGAGGTGTTAGATCATGCATTCTTAGTTACACATTTACTATATCTATAACAGCTCACTTTTCTATTTTAAACCCTACTAAGTGGAGAGTATTTAAATGTACTGCTGTAGTAATAAAGAAAAGGTCAACTCAATGCCTGTCTTGGCCATTAATCAATCTTTCCCATACTTTCTAATTATCTTGATTGCCTGACTGAATGAAGCATGGGACACCGATCACCTATATGTTCCTTGGTTATACCTGCTCTTTTTTTGGAGACCAGAGAGGCTATTTTCATGTGGCAAGGTTTTTCAAAAAAGGTCCCCAGCTTGTCCCTCTGATGGTTAACCAATTCCTTTTCTGCCTTATCTCCCACCATTTTCAGTAGCAAATTTGCAGGCTGTTCCCTATAAAATTTTGAAGTGTCTTTAATCATCTCAGGCAGCAATTTTGTGTTGTTTTTATCCTCTCCTTTTCAATAATCTGGGATTCCCAGCATTATTCTTTCTCCCTCTCTCTCTGATTATGAATTGTAGCTTCTTATTTTTAGAGGGAGCTTAATGCAATGCAGTAACACACAAACATGGGAACAAATTCTAGACATGAAAAGATCAGATTTTTTATAGTGATAATTCCATTTTACTCCTGGGTGTTACATATCCATGAGGGACCCCGGAACTTCAGCAAGAGCAGCCAGATAGCTCATTACCAAGACGCTCAGGGCTGCACAGGAGGTCTCCATCCCCAGGTGACAGGAAGGGCCTTGTGGAAAGAGTGTGGCAGGGGATGAGCAGCAGGTCACATGCAGACTGCTTAGATCCAGCCCAGGGACTTGAAATGCAAGTGACAAATGTCATACAGAAAGGGGCATTCGTGCAGCTCCCATATGAACTCTGCGAGATGGTTTAGTCTCAATTCTGCTTTATAGAAAGTACGGGGGAGATGGGAGACCTGCAAGGATGGAAACCTCGTCTTAATTCTTCTGTACTGAATTCAGGGGAGTTTGGGATGTTTGAAGAATGCAGAATGGGATCCTTTGGAAGTCTTTCTCACCCCCTTTGATTATCTCTACAGCTTGATTGAATGAGTCATGCAACCCAGCTCCTTCACTAATGCCAGGCAAACAAAGCATATTCAACACATCACTGTTTTTTGTTCTGTTCATAAATAGCTTGAGAACAAATGTATCCATCGTTCAAAATCTTTGACCAGTAATTTTGGCAGCTTACACAGAGCCTACAATTTGCTCAAGTAGCTTATGGTGAGGACCTTCTTCCTTCAATGCCGCATTAGCAGGCAGACAGCACCTATAGCCTTCAGGCACCAGCAGCCTCTGCAAACCTCTGCAAACTTTGTCCCTTGCTAGAACTAGTGTGCACTGGCGGTGTGAGGCTCAAGTGTTCCACCTACACCCCAAAAACCTGGATCAGACTGGTTTTCTGCAGCATGATATAAAAATGGAGCTGGAATATTGCTGTCAATGGTGCTCCTGTTTTTCCTGGTGCAAATGCTGTGTTACCAGAGAGCGAACTCCAGCTGTTAACATCCTCATTCTTCATGTACTGACACCCTCAAAATCAGAATAATTTCCCCAGCAACTCAGGGGCAGTGGACTAAAGCTGGGGGAACCAAAGCCCACCACAGGCCCTAGCGCAGCACCAAGATCCCCAAGCCAGGGTTGAGTGAGCTGGGACCTCTTCAAACCAGGTATCACCTTGGGTCCTGAAAGAAGTCAGCTGAGGTTGCTGACAGTTCTTCTCCACTCTTCCACACTTTAATGGCAGAAGCAATCCACAAGGATGTTGGAGTAGATCCTGCGGCTCAGCATACACTACTATTTAACTCTTGATGCTTCTCTGCTCTGCATATTAACCAACCACCAGATGTACATACTTTTCCCCACTAAAGATCTAGAGAGCCTGGCAATCTGATTTTCTTTGGGGGGCAGGTGGTGGTGACCAGTTTGTTGGAACCAACTACTGGTTTTATACATTGCAGAGCCATGCAGACAGCACTTGTGGTCCCTTGCTAGATCTCACCCCTGGTAAATGGTGTATGCTACTAGAAATAAATAGCACAGCCAGGTTAGCACGGGTTAAGGGAGATTATTGTTATATGACTTTGCCACATCTCCTGTTCTTCCAAAGACAACCCCACAGTGATAAATGAAACAGTACCTCTAATGGAGAATCACTAGCCTCAAAATTACAAACTTTAGTTCAGTAATAGTGCATTCAGGCAATATTTACATGACAAATAAGAAAAACCTTTGACAGAAGAATCTTTCATGTACTTGTCTGGTTTTATCACTCAGCTCACAGTTTCATCTTGCATTTAATCATGTTGCCCTTCATCTGCCATCCAGTAGCCAAAGTACTAAAATAGCCTTAATCTCTCTGTATCTCATTACAATGTGAGACTATGGTTTTGCAAAACTTTCTCTTAAGTATGATATATCTCCACTGTATAAAATATATGCCCAAAATGCATACAATACATGGAATAGTACTATAAATTCTAAGACCATCTGAAAGTGAAAGCACTGGATAAAATGATGCAGAAAATACCGAGTGATAGGTAGGAAAAGTGTTATTAATAGATCATAAAGGCAAATGAAAAATATCAAATGCAATCTCATTTAATAAAGAACACAGAGAAATACACATCAGTGAGTCTGATGGCATAAGACTTACTCTGAAGATCGTATCCTTCCTCCCTGAGAGCTTAGAATAAAGGGCTCCATGACATCTGTTTAGGGCAAATACAACTGCGGAGAAATCACTTTGTTTTGTTTTTAATCTCTGAATCTGTAGCCAGTATGACATAACATATTTTCAGGCCGGCCCAACATGATACAGTAAGTCAACAATATTTATAAAGATCACTATTTACTTGATTAACTCCTCATCAGCTTTAGGCCATAGATATTCAGTACTGCAGAGCACTATGTCCTTAATTGGATGTGATTGTTGTCACACCTTGGTGTTAAATTTACTCTTCACCTGCTTGGCATTTACAAGTGGAAATCCCTTTAGGCAAATGTATGTGTGAATAACTAATTATTATTATTGCTGTTATTTTAGCCTCAGCTTGATGGAGGTTTACACTCTGAAGAGTAGCAAGTGGCACTGTGGAAGTCTCTGGAATGACTGAATTTGGGCTTTAATATTATACTGCAGATAGCTGGCAATTTATTAGTTACACATTTCATTTGTCTACACCAGTTTCTGTATATTTTAAGATCTCTGCTTTTAAGTATCTCTGAGACCCCTGTTGTTTCAATTACTTGTCACTGTGGCCTGAGGTATCATTACTACGCTGAGGATAATAAACAACTCCTCCTATTTCTGTTGCTAGAGCTGTGACTAACTTAGCATGATCAAGAAGCAGCATAGGATGACGAAGTGAGTGCCATATGGTAGGTGGTTGATCCTAAATCATATTCTGCTCTGCCAGCTTTGTTACGTGGTCTTGGGCAAACCTCTAAACTTTACTTTTTGGAAGAGCTGAGCACTATATAAGCCCACAACATATACTGACTACACCAGATCGCACAGTGGTTTTGAAATTAAATATCCTCTGCAGCTTCTTTGTTGTAATAGGGTTGAGGTCTAACACTAGGAATAGCAGGAGTCTATTTAATATAGCAAACTTAGAAATGCAACATCGAAGGAGTAAGCATTAGAGCGATTTCATTTGCATTACAGTATGTGGCTGGATGTCAGTGCACATTTTGCTAGGGATAGCTTTAACACTTAGGGTTTGAGATGTTTGTCTTGTCACGTGAAGTCTCAATGCTTTATTGACTATCACTTTTGACAACTGTCCCACAACCCTACTGTTGCCATCGAAGTCTTGATACAGCTTCATCTGGTTCTTTCTGGGAATCTCGTACTAATGCTCTCTCCATAACTTCTTTTTATTTTCTCATAGAATCATAGAATGGTTTGGGTTGGAAGGGACCTCAAAGATCATCTAGTTCCAACCCCCCTGCCATGGGCAGGGACACCATCCACCAGACCAGGCTGCCCAAAGCCCCATCCAACCTGGCCTTGAACACTTCCAGGGATGGGGCCTCCACAGCTTCTCTGGGCAACCTGTTCCAGTGCCTCACCACCCTCACAGGGAAGAAATTGTTCCTAATATCTAATCTAAATCTCCCACCTTTTAGTTCAAACCCATTCCCCCTCACCCTATCACTACACGGTTGGCTTTCTGGGCTGCTAGCGCACACAATTCTCGCATTTGACCCATCTAACACAAAATTTGGGCCATGTAACATCTGTTAATTTATTATAACCAAGTTCATCCTGTTGATTAAAAAAGTCCTAGTCTACAAGAACTGTGCCAGCCCTGAAGAATGCCATAGTTCAGCATTATATCTCATCTGTGTCTGTACGTCATCTAACTTAAGTCAATTTTAAGGGCAAAGAATTATGTCATCTTTTATTTGCTTACAATGCGACAGAAGTTATACATTAGGAGCTCTTTCTTTTATGGAAGAGCAGAAAAAAATACTCTGTGAACTCGAAGCTCATACAGAATCCTGCTGTTACCATTCTTGCAATCATATCTTTCAGCTAATTTGTTCCCATTAAGTGTAATGTTACAGAGAAAAACTGCTTTGCAAACATTTAATGGCTTCTATCAGTCTGAACAAATGAATCCATAAGTTCCTGCCTTTTTAAATATCTTCTTTTTTTTTTTTTTCTTTTTCCTGATATTCAAAAGTTGCCATCTCTGGTTGCTTTCTCCTGCAGGTGTGAGACGGCAAGGTCTCAGGGATCTGAACGCTACTTTTTTTTCTGCGGTTTTGTGGACTTGCAGGCTCAGACTGTGAACGACACAGCTACGCCACTGGACTATGTTCTTTCCTTATTCTGCCTGTGATAGGCTACAAACACAAAAAAACTCTGGTGGTGGGACCAGACAGAGAGCTGAGATCAGCCTTAAAATGGCCAGTGTGATTTGTTAAAGGACGGTAGTCAGAGTCCAAAATCTCTGATCGTGCCTTTCCCCTACCCCAGCCTGTTTGCTTGGAGGGGTGAACCAGTAAATGAAGTATCACAAAACAAAAGAAAAATAAACAAGAGAGTAAATGTGAGCAGAAAAGGAAGAGATGGGAGAAGAGGAATGTAAATATGTGTAGGTTTAACCAGTTGTTTTACATCCTGGATTGAGGATTGGTTTGGTCTAAACAGGTAATTTAATTAGTACCAGTTTAGGACTGAATTTATGGCACAGCAACTAACCACACATGCACTGTACAAATGATGCTCGTGCATGGCCAGTGCAAAGCACAATTCCACCTGCAAAGAGCACCAGCAGCCTCAAACGCAGACAGTCACATGTGAAGCCTGTCCGTGCTGGACATGAGATTTTTTTATTTTCTTAGGTCTAGCTGACCTAAAGTGAATTTTCCACCCCAAAAACCTGCAGGTTCAATGACAAGAAGGTTCAAAACACAGCTCCAGTGCTTCTGTGTCTGGGCATGGCCAAGGTTTGATTGTCTTGCCTGTACCCTGTCTTGCACCAGTAACTCCAAAAGAAACTGCCTTGTCCCATCACACTGCCGGTTCAGGCTTGTAGACATTTCAAAGTGTACAGGGAAGTCACACAGCTGTGAAGGGTTCCTTCTGAAGCTGCCTTTACATCTGCTCCACCTGTGGACATCACTGCTGCAGTAACTATTCTAGCCCAAACGTCTTTGTGCTGTGTTCCAGTGATGTTGTCACCTGCGAGGTGGGTGACAAACCCTGCACATGGCCAAGCACAACTGTCATGGCACAAAGTAGGGAACAAGTTCTGGTGACACGTCTTCAGAGACAGAGCTGCTTCCAGCCATGTCCACCCTCCGGGGCAGCTGTCCTCCATGGATCTGGGCCTGAAGGGAATATCAGCCAGCAAAGATGAGTGTTGAACAACTCCAGGGTCCTTATTTTGGAAGGAAATTCTACTTTACAAGATGGGAAGAGTCCAGAGGGAACTCATGGCTGGACTGTGAGCAGACCAAGGCTGCTGAGCAATCTGGGAACAGCAGCTACAGGTAGCGGGGTCTCTCACAGAGATAGAAAGATGGGCGGCCTCTTGTCTATCCATTTCTGGAATGGTTAGTCTCCAATTTGGGAAAGAAAATTAATATTCTTGAACGATAAAACAGAAAGACAAAAGGGTTGTTTATGCTCTCCACATTAAGGATGTGCCATGGGATGCAGTGACATTCCCCGGTGCTGGGGGTGTTGTGCAGCTCCAGTTCATAGTGTTTCTACACCACCTGTATTTTATACCCCACCTAAACGGCACAACAAAAGGGAATGAAACCCCCTAAATTACTCGCGACCTCTACTTTACCATAGAGGTGAGTAACGGGACAGCTGCATTTAAGTTGTGTCCTTATTACAAGATTGTAATTCCTCTCGCATTTACTTTTCCCCTCCCTGCTTGAAAATCCTATTGTATGAGCCACTGTAGCACGGCAGATGTAAGCATCAAGCTTGTTTTTCCCTATGTACAGAAAATTAACTCCTCCCTCAATAGAGACAGACCAGCTTTTTTACTTGGTACCTCACCCAGATGTAATCTTGAGATGTTATAGAGAGATCAGCACTGCAAATGGTTCCAGACAATTTACAGAACACAAAATTAAGGATTCAGGTCTTCTAAAATGAAAATTGACACTGTTTTTATATTGCTCTATCTGCAAAGCCATGAAGAACCTCAGAGGGAGTAAAAATCATTGCTCATATATTTTCTAAAATATCATTAATTTCCCCCCAAATAACCTTTGTATGTGCATAATCTTCTAATTGTAGATTATTCAGTGTTAATTATACATAATATCTTTCCACCTGTCAAGACTTCCTCAAAACCTAATTCCCCAAACTAATATTTCTTGATCTTTAGCTATGTAAAATACTGCCTTCTAGACCCAACAAAGAGTGAAATAACAGACCTTAAAACTGCCAGTGGAGCAACACCATCATTTCAGGCCTGTCAGGGAGCGAAGGAAGGACTGTTCTGCATTTTGGGAAAAGAAAGGACCATTTCTCTAGTAAGTCAGCGAGTTTTTAGCAACAATTGTTTAAAGAACCTCATTAGCATAAGAAAAAGACTCTTGGTAGAAATGAATTAGCAATCACAGTGCAGGTGAAGCAGGCAGATAATATATGCAAGGTAAATGGAATTTATTGTGAACATGGTCTATCACATGGCTGTCATCTCCACTTGTTTTTTCTCTGACATACGCTCCCATGTCATAGGAAAACAGCCTCATTTAAGTTTTCTGCTCCATGTGGGAACAGAGCCTGTACCTGGAGAGTGTGCCATCTCCTGTGCCCCTTTGGGTACCTTTGGTCCAGAGCTCCCAGGGATGCTTACCATCCATCACTGGCTGGCCAACCAAGAGCACCCCATGCCAGCCAGCAGTGGATTACAACAATCTCATAATTAACATCTCTGGCACCTGAGTCAGGGTGAGAAGCCACTGAGGCACAGGTACACGTTCCTCAAACTGCAGGAGAGTATGAAGAAGGATCCAGTGCTTAAAACACCCAGATCTACAGATCTAAGGTAAGATCCTGCTTGAGTGTGGAGCAGTGAGCCGATGTGGAGTCTCACAGGGACAATCTTGCAAAGTTTTTAGGTTGGTATCATTAGGTTACTTATGCGTGCAGAAACATCTCCAGTAAGGAGTGGTTCAGAGGATGGGGTTCTCAGCTGGTAAACAGGGGCCACATCTTCCCAAAGTCAAGGGGTCACACTCATTTCTCTCTTCATTGTGGCAGGGATCCCAAATACAGGGTAGTGCTGTCATCATCATCATCATCATCCTTGTTACTTTGTAGGGGAACCCAGGTAACTGCTAGTCTTCTGAAACCATGGTTAGCAATGGTTGTTTGGAGAAAGAACAGAAGAAAAACAAAATAAGCCCTTTCCGGGTAGATCCACCCATCTCCTTGCCAACAATTTAGGGACTTCTCAGTATGGGCATTGCACCCATAACTCACAGGTAACAGTCAGCAATGGCTCTGTCCTCTACACATTTCTCTGATGTCTTTTGAATGCATTATACTTTGGACCTCCTCAACAGCCTATGGCGGTGAGTTTATGCATGTGGCATGTAAAATAAGCTTGTCCTTCAGCTTTTGCAAGGGAAGGAATAGTGAATCATCATTCTTTACTCACCGGTTTTATACCCCCTTGTTATAACCCCTTTCTGTTATCCCATCTCCTAATTGTCGAGTCCACATGTTTTTTGGAGCCTTTTCGTACAGAGGTTTATAGAACTCTAGCTGGGTGCTGCCTAATTCACCTCACACTTTGCAAGATGAAAAAAAGATGCAGATATTATACTGTATAATCTGAGAAATAATATTTGATCATGTAATTAGACTGTATCATAGGCAAATGCACTAGGGAACAGAGTTAATGTTGCATGTACAGCCTTAATTTTATTTCCTGACTTTTAAATGCCGAATTAGGCAACTTTAACATTTTCTTAATGCGATTTTTGTATGGAATATTATATAGCCTATTACATATGCATGCATATTGAAATATGGAATACATTAGACTGTAGCACACAGATTGTGGCACACACATCTGAGTACTAGATGTCGACACTAGTCTTGACTGACACTGGCACAAAGTTACACAGGTCACTTCAGAGTGGTGCTCTCCATGCTTTCGGGTGTCTCTGCCGTGTTTATTCTCTATGCACTGTAAGTCTTACAGGGCAGTGTGACAGAGAATTAGCTTGAGAACTTTTTTTTTTTAAAATTGAATTGATGCTGGTTTTTACAACCTCCTCCTAACAAAGCTAGCCTTATTGAAATATTTAGGTGTCAGTAACTTAAGAGTTATGTCCTCAGAAGCTTTAAAAGTTGTGAAAATGTAAAAGAATACTATAAAAACATAAAATAAATTTCCAAACATAATGATACCATGGCTTTACTTCCTGATCTCTGCAGACCTCCCTGGGTAAGGAGACAGTACAATCGAGAGCTAAGACTCTCCCTTTTCAAGTGGTGAGTGTAAGAAGTCCATTTCTAGCTACAAAGGGCTATAAAATGATTGACTTCAAGGCTGACTCGTAAAGGATTAGACACTGTCCTTTCTGCATCTTGTTCCGCACTGTAATGTCAGGGTATCTCTGAAGCTATGTGGCAATTTTAGGGGTTAGAAGAAATCCTTTGCAGAGACATATTGCTGAACAAACTGCAGGGAAGACACTCGGATGAACCAGAATATAGGATTGATTGATGTAGCTAATCGAAATAATTCAATATTCAGTCACCAAATGAAAAATAAAACAACATTGTACATGTGTTGTCATGAATGTGGGACACAAAAGGGTGCTGTCGGACATGGGGTTTTATTTCCCTTGTCAAAGACATCTAATATGTGTCAGGATTACAAAAGGTTAATATCATATGACAGGAGCAAGAAATCTACTGTCTTCAGAGGTTACTCTTGAAGAATGTCACCACGGACTGGACGGAATATACCACTAATAAATCACAGCAATGTTCTTCCAATAGACTAAGTGATTTTTGAAAAGGGCAAAAAAAAATCAAATAACATATTCAGCTAACAGGATTTGATCAGCCGATCATCTAGTGAATATTAAAAAAGCTGATCCAGTGAATAAATTATTCAGTGGAGGGAGGCAAAATTAACAAATTATGTATTTGCTGAACAACATTTAAACCATTCAGCATATATATAATTAAATATTTATTCATACATATTTATAAATAGTTCTTACACATTCTTTTTTGTTTCATCCAGGTGAATAAAAACTCCCGACTCTTTTTTTCCTTCTTCTGAGGAAAGTGGAAACAACCTGTCTTCAGAAAGCTTGATCTCAGGTCAGCATCTCAGTGAAGCCAGCTTCGTTTGCATTTTTAATCAGATGCCTGTGTAAGTGAACATGTAGAATCTTAACTGTGCAAGTGTCAGATTTTAATATTTAGTTTTCCACTTTCCTGGATATGTGTGTGTGTCTGCAAGACCCTGTAAGGACAGAAAGGCTATGTCTGTCCTCATGCTTTGGCCAGATATATTTGGGAAACGTATTTTCTTTCAAACCTCGACAGCTATCTTTCTGGGTATTTGGGTTTTCCAGGAGCCACAGCCCCTTGCTTTCGTACATACCTATGGGCTGAAAACAACAGGTAGGAAAGCTAAAGCCCTTTCTTTGGAAAGCATGGTTTCCTCCATCATTGATAGAACTAATCAAAACGGATTTCTATCCTGGAACGAGGAAAAGGCGATAACCATAGTATTAAAAAAATAAAAGAGGGTGGAGAATTACAGGGACTCAAAAAAAAAAAAAAAAAAACCAAACCACAAAACAAAAACCAAAAAGCCCACACAACAAACCTTTTTTCTTAACAAGCTAAATCCTAATAAGTGAAATGGATGTTTGTGGAGGGAGAGCAAGAAATACTGTCTTCCTTGAAGAGCCACTTTTCTACCAGCTGAGAAGAAGATTTTCATAAATTTTTAAATGTTGGTCCAGATTAAAATAATGTAAATGACCTAAATTGTCATCTCCTTTATTCTAACTAAGGGTGGAAGAATCAGCATCAGAACCAGTAGATATTTCCAAGGATGGTAGATGATATCAGATTTCCTCAATTATAAATTCAGAGATTCAGTGACAGAGCAATAGTTAAAGTTAACTCTCACCCCTCTGTTGATATTGATGGGCAAGTCTCTCTCCTGTTTTAAGACAAAAACCCATTGTTGCTTAGCAAAGAAACAAGAATATAACCACCAGGGTGCTGAATAATGGCCGGGACATAAAGAGATCCTCATGATAGAGTAATCACAAAAGTAAAGCTGATAGATGCTCAGGGTATTATCAGACTGTTGTCTGAGACAACCACACACATGTTATTTTTCAGATCCTTTGCATTTAAACAAGTAAAAGCATACATTTTTAATAGAATGTCACTTGTTTGAAGTGCTGTTCAGAGATCACCTCCGGATGTCTTGTGGGTGCAACTCATCTGTGTGCGAAGGGCCAGAGGTGGGTGGAGCATCAGGTGAATTTCAGCCTCTGCAAATACAACATCTACACATTTACCATTGAGCAAACAGGGTTTCACCTGTTTATATTTTTTCTAAGCAGGTGCAGCTTGTGATGGACATGTTCCCAGGCACAAAGGCTTGCTGGGTGACGGAATTTCTTCTCATATGAAACCACAGTAGTCTCCTGGCCCTGCTCCCACACAATTTTGCCTTTACATACTGTTGGGAGGTCTTTGTTGGGTTTTTTTTTGTTTTTGTTTTTTTCTTTACATTCTTTCAATGTGGTATTCAGTTCAGTTTGTGTTCCAAAAATTGGGCTCTCCCAACTGAGTCATCTTGTGCCATACCACTGGGTGTGCAATCAAGGTCTCAGGAGATTCCAGGTTTTGCCCAATGCTTTCTTCTTTTCTGGACTGTAAGTAATGATTTTGCCCCCAAGAACAGCCTTTTGGGGTCTCCAAGAGGATTACCACTGTTACTTCCACATTATTAATGCAGAGGAAGTCTTTGAACTCTGCATTCAAGAATGAGCTATTAAGTTGTCATGATCTAATGTAAGGTTTAGGATCTGCTTGAGAATGGAGGAGTGATGAAAGCCAATGCAGGGAAGATTTTACACCCTTCAATTCCTAATAGGACCTCTTTAAAGCTAGGAAAGGCATCTAATCTAGGGTGAAGCCTATCTTCAGCAAAGAATCAGGTGTCATTCCCATGCTTCCAGCACCGTGGTATCTCCAGACATCTGTCAGGCCTGTGTTTTCCATCAAGTCTGGTTGACTCTCTGCTTGGTAGACTCCGCATGTCTGATTATGTATATAACCACAGTCAGGTTCCCCATCTAGACGAGTTTAAGGAACACTGTGCTCCAGCTGTTTCCCCTGTCCATCCCATCTGTGTTTTAACTGCAAATGATACGCACAGCTTGCTTGACTCGGTTTGACAGTATTTCTGAACAGCCACCAAGCTTTACAGGTGCTGGTCCCGAACATAACACTTCAATGCAAAAATATTAATAAAATCTTTACTTTGGGAAACCGATGTTTTCTACTGTAATTGAGCTCTAGCTCAGCATGGCTTCTCCTGCCCTGCAAGGATCACCTTTTGGCAAGCCTGGGTAATCGAGGTTGGAAAGTACATGAAGGGCAAGAAATAGCAGAAGTAGTGAAAGTCGCACAGGTTTGGTGAAGCAGCTGGATCCCAACCTGTGGAGCACCAGCCCTCCCTTTCAGCATGCAGCCAGAAAACCTTTTGAGGTGCTGCTCTCAAAATGCTCAGTGCTGCAAGATGAGGTCTAAACATTGCAAAGAGCAATTAAACATTATAGAGCGACTCTACATTACATGGTGCTGGCCAAGACAAGAGCACCAAGCTTGAGCAAGGGGTAGGGCAACAGCTAATGTTCCGGGGAGGTGAAAACTGTTCAAAGTCACTCCAGTACAGACAGCAAAGTTTTTTAGGGCAGACAAAAGTTTGAAATACGTTATGTCATCTGTTTTATCCATAACATATTTGTAAAAAATTCTCAGCAACACCTAGCCTATACTGTTTCTTCCTTCTTGCAGTGGGTTGACCCTGGCTGAAGTCCAGGTGCCCACAACCCTGAGATTAAGAGTCTCATGCTGTACTGGCTCAGCTAGCCAGGCATGGGTCCTCCATGGGGTCACCTGTCCTAGCTATGTCCCATCCCAAAACCTTGCCACACAAACCCAAAACCCTCTTAGAATTGCTTTATGTAAGCTATTTTTAATTAAAATTAGCTTTTCCATGTGTCCACAATCGATTCCTTGAAATATTAATAATTTTCCCTACATTGGGTATCAAAGCCATTACTTTTTCCTGTGTGTCCTTTAACTATACTTAAATAATTCATTTATCCATTTTCCAGCCCTCAGGGAGACCAGTTCTTTCTTCTTTTTTTTTTTTTTCACACAGTGTGATCCCTTTTAAAACATAGGATATTTCCCTCTCCTAAAGTTATGTTTTCTTGCCAGTGTTTACTCAGCACAAGAATCCAGTTAGCTACCGTTTTATTAAGACACAAATGTAGCATGGAAATATATCTGCCTGTGTATAAATGCCCTTTCCACCGCTCATCAATCTTGCACTAATTAGAAAGACAAAAATATTTTTAAACTAATTAATGTCACTGAGAAACATTCCAGTAATTCTCAAAATACAATGTAACCATGATAGATACATTTCAATTATTTCAAAGCATTTTCACAGGGCACTGAGTAGCGTAAGGGAAAAGCAGGGACTAAAAGCCGCACCGCTTGGCTGATGCATCTCTGACATAGGATGTGGATTAAGGTCTAAGTGAGACCAGCAGTTCATGTTCCCCCTCAAAAAGCTCCTGAGTCACCTGATTAAAGTGCAACCTTGACAAATATGCACAGTGTTGTCTCTCACAGTTGGAATCACCAAAGAGGCTAAAAACAGCACCATGCACTGCATAATCTCTAACCTCAGGGGACAACAAAAACAGAGAATTGCTGTGTCAATCTCATTTCCTTGTTAGGCTCATTATCATAAATGCAGGCCTTTGGTTCTGAATGCCACACTTCAATAACATTTACCTATCAACAGCTGCTGAAATATTGAATTCCACAGTCATCTTTTCCTTTTGATGCTCTCCCTTTTGTTTCTTTATCCATAAACATGAGCAACTGAGCTAAGCTTAAATTAACTAGCTGGGGTTAAATGTTTAGGGCAGCAAATTATGGCTAGCCTGCTTGCAGAGTGGTTTAGATTACAGGGGAGAGTTGCCAATCTTAGCTCTCATCATGCTCTCCAAATGTGCAGAGCAATATTGGCAGTTCATGGCCAAATCCTGCACGCTTTAGTTATCACAGGAGCACTGCTCCCATGAATAAGTGGAGCAAGATTCAGCCCCTGCTCGGAAGATAGAGATGAATCACACTTTTATTCTTTGAGTACCTCACGGTACCTTCAACACAGGCATGTTCAGTGATTGATAGCCTGTGTCTAGATTGGGTATTTTTCTATACACTGACAAATATTCTCTTTGCAGTGATTTCTAGGAGCACAGGAGTACACACTGCAGCAGAGTTGGGTTTCTTATTTTTCGTTTTGCCCTTTGTTTTGATTAGGTTTTTTTCTGAGGGTCAGTTACTTCCCATCCTTTTTCTACCCGGAGTGCTCTGGAATAATCCTGTTACAGATCTCCAGTCCTTAGCGTCAGGAAAACAGTGGAAAGTTGCATCAGTAAACAGGTAGGGAAAGACGTAACCTTCGCTTCAGGGTCAAATCCCAAGTGGTGGCACGGTCTAAGGGAAATGAAGGTGTTTGCCTTTCTTGAAATGAGCTGCTGGTATCAGCTAAAGCTTTTTCTTTTTTCACTTGATCAAGGCAAGGACTATGAGTTAAGTTTTTTAATCCAGCGTTCAACCAAAATGTGATTGTAATTCAGAGTTGAATGTTTGGTTAACAATAATTTCATGACTCATGAGCCCACTCGGGTGCTGTAGGATGTGCCGCAGGGAGCGGCCATGGAAGGGTGCAGCCCATGACTGCTCGCAGCAAGTACAGCAGCTTCTCCCCATATCTTGAGACCATCACTTCACCCAGTCTAGGGCCACTCTCCTCAACTGCAAAGCCTTGTTAGTCCTCCTGCAAGAGCGACTGCATACTGGTACAGCTTGTGAGTGAAATGATGTTCCCCTAAAATGGAGCATCCCACAAAGCCAAAGGTGGGACCACCGGGGTTAAACACTTTTGCACACCAGGACTGGGCTGCAGGAGCCCCTCAGGTTACGTACAATGCACGGCCTTTGGGTCACAGCACCAAAGTCCCTTGTCCAAAACTCAGGGGAAGAGTCATAGAAGGACAGTTGGGGTGGGAGGAGGGGAAACCCAACACATTTTTTAGGTCTACATACCCAGAGGAATCACTGAGAGCAGAGCAGAGGAAAAGCCAAGACTTCCTAAAGCAACTGAAGAGGTATTTTGGTGATCCGTTGATGGGCACTGCCAAAAACCTCAGCAGAAAGAAATTTAGCGCATAAAGTATGTATTCCATTTTCCTCCTGGCTGAGGTGCCCGCCTCATTTCAGTGGCTTTGGACCCCATTAACCCCAAATTCCTTCTCACTTCATGTCCACAGAGACCCAGCATCTGCCTGAAGAGCTGCAGGGACCCCAGGTAAAGGAGGCACGGACCGGGCCAGCTCTTGACCAAAGCACGGCCTTTGCGCCCTTTCAACAGCTTGCCAACACCGAAGTAGGACAGCTTATCGTCCAAACCTTTCATTTCTGAACCGAAGCAGAATTTTTCTCACTCTTGATTTCCAGTCTCTGCTTTGCATTACAGTACAGCGTCTTTTTAAAGCACAGGCGATCAAAGAGTCAGTCAGAAAACAAAAAGAGTTATGATTGATTTTCCTTAAGTAAAATAGTGATTTCTATTACACTAGCCTTTACTTAGAGGCTTTTGGCTGCTACAAGGAATCGATTTATTCTACTTGTCAAAAAAATGAAAATCAGGAACAGCCCAGCTTCTTGTATGCCCTGCATGAACGAAATGCCCAGCTTGTAGAAGTTAGCTCGACTTTCCTGCAGGAGGGGGACCAAGGACCACGGGAGTTAATTACATCAGTAAAGAAGGGTCGCTTTTCATTTCCAGAAAGCCCGACTCCGACTAAATAAATAAAGCTGAAATGGGAGAGCGATGACCACAATAAGTAGCCGAAACTCCACGCGATGGCAGAGGAATGATTTCCCACCGCCACCGCTTAAATATAACGAAGGTGTTCTGTAATTTTACTTCCAAAAGCCAGAGGGCTTATTGTAATCCTGATAAATTATAGCAGCAGAAGCAGGGGAGAAGTGGGACAGAAGAAGGGAAATGTTAATGCAAAATACAAAATTGCCTCGCAGAGAGGAACGGGGAGAGCGAGCGAGCGGTTTGTTATCGTTTATTTTTCTTCAACATATCATTCTGTTTCAGCTGTCTCCCATCTCACCCAGATCTCCACCATTTCTCAGAAACGATGGCATCTCATTCTCCCCCTGCCTTCCCCCAGCCTCTCGTTACTTCTCCGCTGGGCAGGGGCGGGGGGCAGCAGGGGGACCCGCGTGTCCGCCTCATTTAAACAGTTCGCGAGAAGCGGGGGAAGGGACGGGACGGGGACACGTTGCAAATAATGTTAAATGTGATTAATCTCCCGGATTCCTGGAAATCTGACATGCATGAGTTACAGCGAAACCTCTTTTATTTCGCCATGAAATGCTTTTGCATAATGAGAAAGAAAATGTCCTCTGCGCCCTAATCAACTCTGACAGGTCCTGGACTCCCAAATACTTTTATTTATGGCGTTATTTATTCCATCCCGAGTAACCGGGGAGGCGGGCCCGCGGCTCGCTCCGTGCAGGGTCGGCCCG
>VWZZ01005504.1:482806-563054 GCA_013399095.1 Psophia crepitans
CGCGGTCGCGGCCAGGGAGGGCGGGAGGCCGGGGCTGGCAGCCGGAGGGAGCTGCCGGTAATGGAGAGGCTGCTGTTAAAGAGGTGGTGATTTTAACAGAAGGAAAATAGATCGGCTGCTTGCCTGCACCGTTTTCGTAAGATGCAGCCGAGGAACGGGAGATCAGATTATTTTATTATTTTTTTTCTTTAAAGGTGTAACATACCGAGATGCTGAACGCCTGTCTTTCTTCTAGCGATGGCTTGGAGTTAAAAACCACGTAGATCTTGATATGCAACCTAAATTTGGCATCAGGAAATGGGAAATTGCATCTTTAAGCAGAGTACAATCAAAAATGAATTACAATAAATCCTATATAATTGCATAGGTCATTCTCTTTAATGAGATTTTATTAACCTGACTGTCAAGCTTTTGAGTCAGGCAGATATTTTATCTTCTTCAACTGATAAAAGTGTCAGCTATAAACCACCATATAAATATTCATAAATCTACACATCTGTGGCAGCCTATCAGCATCATTCTTTTGGACATTAAAAGCATTCTAATTACTTTCTGTCTAGCAGAGCTGAAATGCTGCCTGTTATAGTATGTGCTTGGCAGGCATGATTGCTTTTGTTTGCCATCACAAATAGCAGCATCCTATTTTATATACTGATGGTCCAGAATATATTCAGGGTTTGACTGAACAGGATGAATATTATGAAGCACCATCTGTTTTTGATAACATCGGGTATATTAACTCATCTGTTAATTTTTGACACATCATTGATTTATTTATTTAGAAAAATTGGATCCTGTTTTGGTGTGTTGCTGTTTGCCTTTGTAACAAATGTGATGACATTTCCCTACTAAACAGGGAGATATGCTAGTTAATAGGATATATGGCTATGTTTTAATGCCTGTTTTCGCTCAGAAGCAGTTGCGTGCTGGATGAATTTATCATGTCTTGTTACGAATAATTCAAGTACTTTACCAAAAAAGTTTAACACTTGAATAGATTAGCCTGAAGATTCACGGCTGTGACGCACAGTCCCGTGATCCGTGGCAAAAGGTCATGGTTTCTTTTTTCTTGAAATTACTTCTTGTTTTAAATGCCCAAATGGTGGTATTTCAGTATTTTTTGTGGCCCACAAGCAAAACGCTGCTGGTAAACATGACACCTGCATTTCTTTACAGAAGCAGATTACGCCATGGAAAGCACTCAGCTGTCTGGTAGATGACATGCGAGGCCATATTCACAGCAAAGCTCTCTAGGCTTTCATGAGCAGAAGTTTGGACTTTCTCCTGCCCGTGTAGGCTGCACTAACCAGGAGCTAGAGCAGGCTTCAAAGTTTGTGATTGATTTCCCACCTGTACTGAAAAAGATAGTTAAGGAACTGCTGTTCACGCACTGAAGTGAAACTTCAGTGAAGTCCATGTCCCATCACCTGCACATCCAGGTTTTACTTTAGGTTCCTATATGGGTCCTAACATACTTTTATCTCAGCTAAGACTAAAGTACCAAGCAAAACACAAGAAGTGGAAAAAAAAAACCCAAACTTACTATGCTGTTCCAAAGTGGGATTTTCTTAGAAGTTGCTACCAGAGGCTGATAAAGCAAGGAGTGAGGTCTAGATCTCCTGGGTATTGTAATCCCTGAGGTATGGGTGCTTTGCTGAGCTATGCACCTATCCTTGGTTTTGGTGATGGAGAAACACCGGGTCCCTTGTGTTGGAGGAGCTGTAGCACTGGTAAGCTGAGCAGGGAGCTGTCGAGGGTGAACTAGTTGAGGCCTGGAGGCTGTGTGTATGTGAAGTACTTCCATCCTGTCATCCAGAGCCCTGAAATCCTCTTAACAAATGCATGAGCCAATTTAATAGCTCAGGCTGCCACTGGGGAGTAGGAGCATTTGTGTGTGCTCCACGTATGGTTAATCTGCACTTTGCCCAGTTCCTGCTGGGTCTCTGCCCACCTGCCTCCTGGGTTCCCACCAGCAGTAAGGGGCACAGGCTGGACACTTTCCAGAACACCGCTTAGCCAGAAGTTCATCTCCCGAGTGGTGGGTGTTGCAGCGGCGGGAAGGATCCTTCCCTTAGCAGGCATCCAGCTGCAGGTCCACTGGGTTGTTCCTCACAAGAACAGAGAGTCACCATCCATGACTTGTACAGTTTCTCTGCTTAGCTGAGCCGTAGCACTTGGTGGGTGCTTACTGGAGTGAAGGGCTGGAGAGCTGTAGGTCACAGTTTTGTAGGGACACCCATTTCCTAAGTTCAGTTTCAGAGATTTCCCTTCATCACTTGTGTAGGCAACAGTGAGCAAGCTGGCTAATAAAACACCCTTCCTGGGATGTCTAACTCTGCTTTAGCATCTTAAACACTCAATGCAGCTGAGTCTTAATCTTCAGGCATGGCATTTCTGGCTGCTTGGGATTCAGAGCACCAAGTTTGCTTTTGGGAGTAGGCACTTCAAACACAGCCACAAGTAAGGAGGCTTCCATGGTTTTGAAGCTTTTTCTCATGGTTAGAGTTCTTGCCAGCCTCTGAGAGAGCACCCTAACCTCCAACTCAAGAACAGCAGGAAGAGGGGTTATAGGAAGGAGGGAAAGCAAGTGTTCTCCACCCTGCGCCACAGTGAGGAAAGATCTAGCTCGAGATCCCATCTTATAGGGAAAGAACCTGCATGAGAAATGTCATCTTACAACGGGGAATGTGGAGCTGCACTGCAGCGTCAGCTGCCTTTCTCCTCTAGTGAGTAGTGGTTACTGTGACCACTGCTGGTGCAGAGGGAGTCACAAATGGATGCATTCAAAGCACCAACAGCTACCCACTTTCCCCTGTAAAATACTAATTCTTACTAGTCTACTCAGATTATTTTCCTGGTATGAAAGCAATATGTATCTTTGGTAGCATGTACATTGAACAGTATCATAGTCCACTGAAGAAATTCCTTTTCCTTAGGAGAGCCATGATGTAGACCTTACAGCGTGCCTTAAAATTTAAGAGGGGCTTTCCTGGAAAGCAGAGAAAGAAGAGCAGAGCTGTCTTAGAGGTGTTACTCCAGTGCCAACAACCTGGCATGTTTCCCACAACCAGTTAATCAAGCTCTGGCACATTCAGACAGGAAAAAAGTTTAAGTGAACAGGGAAGGTGAGGGTCATCATTTTGGCCTTAACCACGAAGTTGGGAACCCTCCTCTGAAAGTACATGTGTCAGGTCAGTACTGAAATGGCCAAACACTTGTGGTCTTCATCCACTGGACTGTCTAAGTGATCTTCCTGCAAAACACCCAAGAAAGCATCTCTTAGTCATGGGAGGTGTCAGGTGCTCTTGCTTTTTGTCACTGAGACATAGACGTTTGCTGCAGTGTTCATATCTAAAACCATAATGGCAAGGCTGTATGCATGGACAAAGCCATTTGGGGCGTACAGAGCTGCTGCCCCAGGATCTAAAGTAGTAATAATAATATAATAAACAAATCAAGAAGTGCAAACCATCAGGTGTAAGGGCTGAAACATTGCAAAATGAGGAGTTAGATGATTGAAATTGCTAAGGAACCTGGACTTTCGAATCTTGCTGAAAATTAAATACCGATGAATACGTTCCCTGCAGGGGAGAATGTATGGTATTCAGACCCGCTCAATAGTTACAAAGATGACTTTTTTAAACCAGCTGCCCAAGATTACAAAGGAAACTATGGAAAAGCCACAACCTGAATCCAGAGCCATTGAGACCCAGCACAATGCCTTATTAATAAAGCTGTTGGGTGCAAGTATTGAAAAGATCCCCAGGTGTAGGAACAGCTGACGTTACTTGTCAATCTTTCCAGATGTCTTTTCTGATGCAGGAGTGTAAGTCATCAGGTTGAGTTTCAGAAGTTTGCTCTTACTAAACCCCAGGTTTTAGTCTGGCAGTTGGATAGCCCCATAGTTCAGCATCAATGAGAAAAAAAATGTGAACATGAACGCTACATCTGGGACTTGGTACCTGATTTGCCATGTGATAGTATCTTCTGGTTGCTTGCACTCTCAAATAATCTAGTTAGGAATACTTATACTTTTAGCATTTTAATCCTGATCTATTAGCGCTTTATGCACCTGATCTAGCAAGTCCACCTTCAGGCAAAAGTCTAGTTAAAGTCAACAGAAGTTCTGTAAGACTAAGACTGCGGGCTCTGAGACATTAGAATTACATGGTTGGTGAGCATCGTAATAAGGAAAAGGAATATCACAATAAGAGTTTAATAAACTGTTTACACGGTTTTACTCCAATGCAGTCATTTCAACAGAATCCTTCTTTCCTCGAAAATATATACATTTCATTAAATCAATTAAGAATCATAGATCAGTGATTATTCAGTAGTGTTCACATAAAAACAACTTTTTGTCATTTCTTCGTGATTAGACATTGCACAGTGCTTGCATTTCTAATTACAGTCAGTCCATAAAAGCTGAAATCCCAATTTCTGTGATATATGCTAAATAGGCAGCATTTGTTGTTTTTTTTTTCTCCATCACAAGAAATAACCTTAGTTATCATTCTCATTTAGGGTTGGTCAGGCTGTAGGTACACGTACCGTTACTGGTGTAGATGTCGCATCAAAGTGGTACCTGCTTCGGCACGGAGCTGGATGTTTCCAGAACGTGTGCTGAGAGCATCCCTCGCTACTGCTGCCCAGCGGTACCCACAAAAACAAGCGCTTGCGAATCTTTCTGATGGCATTTCAAAATAGCCCTGCCTTGTCATGACTTTCATTTTTATATCTTTGAGTACGAGTTAAAGTTAAGAAAAACCCAGTAATTGCCGTTATTGTGTCTTTGTAGTAGATCTGA
Organism: Psophia crepitans; assembly: GCA_013399095.1. Lineage (NCBI taxonomy): Eukaryota > Metazoa > Chordata > Aves > Gruiformes > Psophiidae > Psophia > Psophia crepitans. The sequence goes on from VWZZ01005504.1 coordinate 487,614, forward strand.
TACTGAACTGAAGATTAAATCAATACTGTCATTTCTGTATAAAATTTCAGTTACATTTTAAGCCATTATCACAGTGAAGGTGCCTAATGCATTCATTTTTACAACAAAACTAATCATTCATTTTATCTTTACTGATGTTAGTGTGTATTAGAGCATTCTTCAGAACTAGTATTTGAAATGTCAGGTTACTTTTTGCCATATTTTAGGAGAAACCATAATGTTAGAATAACAAACCTTATACTAATCTAATCCCTTTTCCGTTGTTTCATTCATATTTTGTCCCCTTGCAACAAGGATACGCAAAGAATGAGTAACTGTTTTGTCAACAGGGACCATAATGATTAAAATACAAACAGTAAATATGACTTCAGGTCTGGAATCGGATTATAGGATTAAAATGAATGAAAAACTGCTCTCTAGTAGGATTGCAAAGTTCCAATCAATATCATCCTGTAATAATTTTAAAGGGAAAATGTGGGAAGTAAAGAAATAAGTCGAAGAAAGCACGACTTAAGGTTGTTAGTGGTGCTTGAGTTTCTTGATTTTCTTTCTGTTTATCGGTAGGTCCCAGCTAGAAAGCTGCAATGTCACCGGGGTTCTGTGCTTTTGATTTGTATGACATCAGTTGTGCCGGGTTATTTTGTACTTGCATCGTAAGGGTTAAAGACAGCTGCCCTTAGGTTAGTGCAGTGAAAGGGAAGGAGAGGCAGCAGGTAGAGAGGCTACAGAGCACCCAGCACCCACATGCCAGGCGGGCAGCAGTGCCTGCGTGCTTCTGTCCTTTCCAGTTTGTAATGTGGACAGAGGGCGTTGCTTAAGGTTTTGATCAAAGGTGTGCTGGAGAAACCTACCCTGGTTTGTCTGAGCCCATCTACAAAGCTGGGGTGTGGTACGACTCGTTAGCACAGGAGGCTGATTGCGAGGATGCCTTGAGTGGTCTTAGGACCACCCCAGTCCTTCACGTTTGGGTGGGCTCTGCCTGCTTGGCCCCGGGCAGCCTCGTAGCCCAGTACTGCGGCTTGGCGTACTCTGTCCACCGCACGTCCCTGTGCTTACGGTTGAGTCCTCGGGAGATCACATCCTTGGGTTTTGTGCTGGGGAAGTCGTCTCAGTTTGAGACTGAAAGCAGTTGTATGCTGCTCCAGCCTTGCCCTCTTTGCAGAGTTCTGGAGGATGGTAAAAATGCAAATTAGTGTTGTTTCAAATACTCTTCAGGCCAGCTGTACCAACCTCAGTATGAAGTACATTTTGCACCAGAAGGCATATCTTCTGGATCTTGGAGAAGTACCGTGAGGAGTGCCACCTCTTAAAGGACTGAATTCTGAACGTTTCTCTGTTCTTTACGTATTATCAGTGTGATGAGGCTATGTTTTTGTCTGTAGTGATGAAGTTAAGATAGATGAAGGTCTGGGGTGCTTAGTCTTATGCATCTGTAGCAGGTTGCCTTTTCAAAAGTAAATGCATTTGTCACTTTCTAAAAGTCAAGCCTGCCTGAGAAGAGCTCTCCAAAATTGGCAGCGCTTAAACCTACCAGTCTTTTTTTTTTAATCTCATGCAAAATGTTAGTTATATCTTTTTAGGCACCTAGAGGAACTCAGCTATGAATAAGCTAAGAAATTTTAAAAAGGCATTATTTTTATCGGGGAACCTAACAGGTCATACCATAAATTAGAGCCAAATGTCATTTTCCATCTGGGTCCAAGAACCATTACAACCCCTTGACTCTACAGACACAGACACTCAGAGGTGAACCATCCTGCTATGGAGGTTTAGGTTGTAGCTGCTATTGCTCCATGAGACGTGACACCTTCTGTCATTAGAGGCAAGGCTGACGAGGTACAGTGTGGCATCCTTGTCCTGCTTCCAGAGCTGACCTGCTGCCTCCAGAAACTGCTGCACAGCCCCCACATAGTTTCCTGATTGTGCCCCAGAGCAGCTTGAAGAACTCTGCACTGCTCTCTTCTACGTGATACCGGCCTACTCACAAACTCGTAGGAGGTCAGCAGGACAGAAAAAAAACCTCCTCTGACCAGAGGTGCTTCACGTTGTGTATTTGATGCCTTGCCTTGGTGTAAGAAGAGGAGTTTGTGCTTATCACTCTTGGGTTGTTCTTGGACTTATCTGGAACCTAAATAAAAGGAGCAGAAGCAAAGTCGATAGAACTGGAGGTGGGTCACGTGAAGTGTCCCTTGCCCAATGTCAAGCAAGGGCAGCAAAGATTAAAGGGAGAAAAAGCAAAGCTTGCAAGCTTGTTGGAGAGGAGCAGGGCATGGGAAGGAGGTGTAGTGCAAAGTCCTGCAAACATGTACAGGCAATACCCACCAGCAGCTTGAAATCAGCTTCCAGAGAAGAACTTTTACTTGTAGCAAATTGGATGGTATTTGTATTTTCTTCCCCATTTTCCTGTCTTAATCCCCCCGAAAGAACATGGCAGTAAGCAATGACTATCATCACAATGCACTTCTGATTAACAGCAAGGGCACAAGGGCACTCTCAAAATAGAAGCAAAGTCAGGATTGTTTTAAATCACAGTGTTGCAGAAGTATTAAAGCAGAAGCCATAATTTTAATGTCTTCAGAAATGAAATGCATGCTACTGTAAACGGTTGCGTACATTCATCTAGCTGCTACTGCTTGGCATAACCTTTTGCATTAGGTTTCTGTGATTCATCTTTTCTTTTGTTTCAGAGAGTCGAATGATTCTGGATGCCTTTGCCCAACAATGCAGCCGGGTACTAAGTCTCTTAAATTGTGGTGGAAAACTACTGGACAACAATCACTCTCAGTCCATGATTTCTTGTATAAAGCAGGAAAACCCAAATTATAGTGAAAGACAAGAGCAATGTCAGCTTGGGAAAATGGTCCATAGTCAGACATCAGACATTTTAGACATAGAGATGCAGTATATGCAAAAGAAACAACAAACCTCAGCCTTTCTGAGAGTTTTTACTGATTCCCTTCAGAACTATTTGCTTTCTGGGAGCTTCCCTTCTCAGAACACCTCATCAGTAAATGATTTTAGCCATTTGGCAGATGTGGATCCACTTTCAACCTCTCCAGTACACACTTTAGGTGGATGGACATCTCCAGCGACATCCGAATCTCATGGTCACCCATCATCTTCTACACTTCCAGAGGAGGAAGAGGAGGAAGAAGAAGAAGGTTACTGTCCTCGGTGTCAAGAGCTAGAGCAGGAGGTAATTTCATTGCAGCAAGAAAATGAAGAACTTCGTAGAAAATTGGAGAGCATTCCAGGTAAATAATCCCCTGCCATATAACGTTGTCAGTCAGTGATAAAACCAGTTTGGGTAATAGTTTGTTCTGTTTGTCTTTTAAAGTTCTAGTCATAATAAACACTGAAATTTGTCTCCATCTAAAATTCCTGTAGCTGTACCCACTGGAAAATACTGATATTCATCCATACAAATTGTGAGTCCTATACTAACAAGCTGTTTTCAGGATGAGATGTACTTGTAATCCAAATTCCAAACATCAGGTGATTTCTCATAGTAATTTCAAACATATGCTTTTATACCTAATTATCTGTATTGTTCTTGAAGTGATGTTGCAGCTTGTAAACATAATTCCCTTTTGGGGCTCCTTTTTGGGTTACTTAAAGAAACTTCAAAGTTACATCTGTACTTCTAACAAAAATAGATTTGGCTTTTACCTTGAACAGTATCTCTTAAATTGTTAGCTCAGTGAGAAGCATAAATACATCTCCTCCCATTCATCTTCAAATGATACCTGAAAAAAAAGCTTGGAAACAAGTTCTCCAGTTCAGCAATACCAAGCTGCCACTGGGAGAGAGAAAGCAGACAGAAAAACCCCATCTAATAGAAGCCCTCTCTGTGGAAAACTTCTCTTGCCCCTTTGAACTTAGAACTTTTCACTGTTCAGGTATCTTCGACCCATATCCTCTAGACTTTAAGCACAGGCAAAAGTGCACTTCAGTAATACTAAAACCGAACTGGAATTTAGCAAGGAAAATAAATATACAGCACACTTCTGACACATGTATAAATGCTAGGGAGCTGCACCTTCCTTAGCTAAAGTTTGAGGTGCTTAGGGTATCCATGCAAAGTTATTGGAACTAATCCCTAAACGGCACAAAAGCGCAGGTAATTTAGCGTGGGCTACAAGAGAGAAAATACTCCAAAGCTGCTAGCTATGCAGAAAGGAAGAAGGCAGCAGCCAACTACTGCCTAAATATGTAGGTGCAGTTGCAAAGTCTGAACAAAAAACCAAGCAGCAGCATTCATAATTTTTCTCCCCGTCTATCAGTGATGTATTATGAGTTATTGGTATTACACTGTGTTTTTCTTATGTGCATTGGTCCCTAGGGGTACCAGCAAATCCCTTAACCAACATTGTTCATTGCAAAGAAAACCCAAAATTTAGAATATTTCCACCACCCCTCCCAAAATCTAAAGCTGCCATAACTTGTACACTCTCACCGGATTCAGTAGTGGTTCGTACATCATGTGGAAACACTGTGTGACAAAGGGAATCATGTGGACTTCAACTCCTGTTGGGTCCTGGTTTCCAGTGTGTAAGACCACCAACGATCATTAAGGTCTAACATCTGACCTACGGCGTTCATTTGATCACCTGTATTGAACCCAGTAATCTTTTTGACGTTGACTAAAGCGTAAGTTACATTTGACTGAAGTAGTATCTCAGAAGGCCTCCGGTGCTGAGTTGGGGACTCTGGCAAGTGGTGGCTCTACCTCTTTCTCTGGCACTGGACTCCAGTGGTTAATTACACTGGTGAAAATGTTCCCCACCTGACTATCTGAAATCAGCTTCTAGTCATTGACTTTATGCTTTGCTCCGCTAAATGAAGTTCTGTATAGGATGAGGTGCTTTTTCTAGATGAAGATACTTACAGATTGAAAGTTGATTTAATTTCCATCTTAGATAAACTAAGCAAACAGAGCTGTTTAAAACTCCCCAAATGAGTTGAATCCTTCTTTGCAGTTCTCTTCTCCCCTCTACTCATTTCTTTAAAGTTGGGCACTGAAAATACGTGCAACATTTGCCTGAGCCAAGGTGAAGAGTCTCTTTGTTCCCACCCACGGCTGCCCTGGTCATTTGGCCATCAGTTGTGCAGCTGAACTTCTCTTCCTGCGCGCGTTTCTTCCTAGAGGGTACATCCTTTGTATTTGGCTGTGTTCGTATACTAACCGATCCAGATTGCTTTGGCTGCCCTGCTTTCCCACTGTTTGCAGGTTCACCAGTTTCTGTGTCATTCAGATTTTTTTCTTTTATTGTTTTAAATTAACTTTGTGATTCTGGTCAGAAATGTTGAATGGTATTGAGGCTGCTGCCAGTCCCTGTTGAGCCCTGCTAGAAACACATCTATCCACAATGATTCCCCCAATGACAGATACTTGAGATGTCTGTAGCGGGTTCTTAATCGATGTATACTCTAGTCTACTGGTGCTGTGTGCTGCTGCTTTTGCAGTCAGATAACTCATGGCAGTAAGTTAAATGCCCTTCAGGAGTCTAGATATATTACATCTGTTCAACCCAACTTTTTCAAGGGAACCTATAATCTCATCAAAGAATGATAATCAAGTTAGTCTGACAAGATACACTTTCCATAAGACCATTTTGACTGGCGTTAATTATATTCATATTCTTTAGTTCTTCATCAGTTGAATGCCATTGCAATTGCCTGTATTTCACTAGGATTAATGCCCAGCTGAGCAGCCAGTGTTTACCTGGGTCATCAAAGTTACCCTTCATCCCACTCTACAGGAGAGATCAATATGCACAAACATAGTCATTTTTCACCCCCCGGGACTAATGAAACACCTTGTTAGCAGTGTATCAAAGAAAGCAGACAAACATAAAACAAACGCGCAAGGGCATATGACTTCATCAGCCAACAGAAAGCCATCATCAGATGCATCTGCTGCTGTCTGGGTGACGTATACAGACAGGCCTAAAGTGTCCTAGGTGTTTGGGGAACCATTAAGAGCCACAGGTGGTGCCCTCTGATTTTGCTGTGTGGTAGGACAGAGATCTGAGTTTCCCAGGCTGTCCCACAGCAAGTTCAATCACAGATCAGCTAAGGGCAATGTCCGTCTCCAGTGTTGGTTTTGCTCCAGCGAGTTTCTGCTGCCAAGGAAGCCAGGGGAAATTTTTGTGGGACTTAGAACGCCCAACTCTGTATGTAAATGGGTACAATGCTTATTCTCTGAGCAGGTTGTTTTTGCCGCTCAAGACGTGTGCCTCAGGAGGGAGCCAGAAAGCCCTTTCTCTGCAGAGGGTTTCAGCGTGATTTGCCACCACCATATCATATCAGAGTTATCTTGGAGCACAGACTTTCTTCCCTGCTTGTTCTTCCCTGCACCCCGAATACTGTGTCCAGTTTTGGGCCCCTCACCACAAGACAGACATCAAGGCCCTGGAGCGTGTCCAGAGAAGGGCAACGAAACTGGTGAAGGGGCTGGAGCACAGGTCTTATGAGGAGCGGCTGAGGGAACTGGGCTTGTTTAGTCTGGAGAAGAGGAGGCTGAGGGGAGATGTTATCGCTCTCTACAACTACCAGAAGGGAGGTTGTAGCCGGGTGGGTGTTGGTCTCTTCTCACAAGCAACAAGTGATAGGACAGAGGGAATATCCTCAAATTGCTCCAGGGGAGGTTTAGGTTGGATAGTAGGAAAAATGTCTCACTGAAAGGGTGGTCAGACATTGGAACAGGCTCCACAGAGAGGTGGTAGAATCACCATCCCTGGAGGTGTTCAAAAGCATGTAGATGTGGCACTTTGGGACATAGTTTAGTAGACATGGTAGTCTTGGGTTCACAGTTGGACTCGATAATCTTGGAGGTCTTTTCCAACCTTAAAGATTCTATGATTCTGTTCTATGATTCATACATCTCAACGCTGCACATCCGACAGGCCAGGCAAGGCGATTAGTGCAGGGGAAAAGCAACTGTGGAGGCTGCCATGCCGTCCCATCAAGCTGCTGAAAGAGCAGGGTTTTTTGACACGGCGGTTTTCCCGCTCATCCGTGAGGGAGCTAGGCTGGAGCTGCGCCATGAGGCTGGCAGGGGACCCGGTGGGATAGGGGGAGACGTGCACCGTGCCCTCCCCGTGAGTGCTGAGGCTCCCACTAGCAACCCTGTCAACAGAGATAAAAGCACTGGCCCGTCCCTTCTGCTCTATAAGCATCTATGGATCATTTTATCCTTTTCCTGAAATACTTTGCGTTTCTTTTTTTTTTACTTTCCATATGCAAAAGCCCTTTTAAAATCCATGAGAGTTTGTGGTCTAAAAATAGTTACCACTGTACATCTCTGCCTCTAGCTCTGCAAAGCACCATTTGCGTGGCTTACAAAGACACTACAGGGGCGAAGAATGGTTTTTTTCAGCAGATGTGAAGGCGATGACTTTTTTTTTTTAACAAATATTTCACAAAACATATTCTCCTGTAGTCTTGGACACAGAAAATTATTTTTTTTCTGTTTCCAGGACTCTGCCCTGTTGCTGTAGAAGCCCTCCAGTCCTGCAGGATCTCTTTGCCCATAGCCTAGCATCACTCTTTGCAGATCACCAGTGGCAAAAGCAATTACATGGGTGAAATATTGCATATGTTTTGGTTGTGGGGTTTTTTTTTCTCATTTGATTTGACTGAAACAATACTTACATTTTTGTGAAGTCTTAATTGTTTCAGCTATGGAATAAATGGAGAAAAATTCCTCTTCGGTGCTTTGGTTTTAGAGTGATGCAACTTCTTGAAACTTGTGCAGTTTTCCCTAATACTTTATTTTTTTACAGGCAAAAATGAACCAAACATTTTCAGTTTTCAGTTCCAACTGAAAAAAAAGCGAAACATTTTCATTCACTGTGTTATTTTGTCTTGTTTTCAGAAATAGTTAAAGATTAGATAATTCCTGAAAGGAGTTTGGCTAACTTGTCATTGGCTGTTTAAGGTTTTTAGATCATCAAGAACAGAGCAAAGTAATCCATCTATATGAGGAGAAAAATGTCTCTTAATCTCTTTCCTCTGTATAAAATTTACCAGGGCTGTGGTACATTCCCAATAGTAAAGTTAAAGACTTATTTGTGAGACTGCTTGTTAAGACCTGGATTTAGACTGTCTAATATGTAAGGATATTAAACAGTTCTCCTTCACTATTGTCAGCATGATTTTATCATGGTTTTTGACCTAAAAGGGAGAAAACATTTCCAAATGGTTAAAGCAAAGACCAGGAGTCATGAGTGAGGGTTTGCCTTCTGGTGCTCCCAGCTTTGCTGCGTGGTTTTGGGCAAATCAGCCTGAAAGTAGTGAAAAGGTATAAATAAGTAAGATGAAGCAGCCTGTGACAAATACAGTCATTATTCTAACCTTGTTGGCCTGGCAGCAAAAATCCTCTAGCAAACTGTGGGAGAATGGGGGTGAAAGCCCCCCCTCAGATGTAGAGAGGCAATCATACACAGAGACGACGTTCATGGTGGCTGGAAGTAGCCACAGCAAAGTGGGATTTGCAGGTAGAGTTAATATCAGTGTAATTGAAAAAGTCAGACAAGTTTTTCAGGAGGCTTTGTGTGCCCAAGGCTTGACTCTCTTTCCTGACTATATCGGATGATCTAATAAAAGATATTACTTTTCCCTACAAATCCTGTCTCCTTTATACTTTCAGAGCATCGCGTTTCCAAAGGGCCTACCACAGCAGCAGCGTAGATAAAGCAGCCATCAAGGGTTATGACGAACACTTTTTCATGTCCTTTTTTTTTGTCCTTTTTCTTGATGTTCACATTTAACCACTTCTTTGGTTTCCCTTGATGTTCTGGATGTTTTGGTCTGATCTCTGGCCTTGTTCTGCTGTTCAGCTTCAAAGCATGAAGTTACTTCGGGAAGAGAGAAGCCTCGAGTGCGGTCGCCCAGTGTTTGGCACGAGAACCCCTTTGAATTTGCGGCACAGCTTTGCTTGCAGCTTGGGGGTGCCGGCTTAGTTTGCTAAACCAGCCTGAGTACAAAAACTTACTGAAACACATAACTGCAGCAGACTAGGGCTTTATTAATGTTTTCTCCACACATCTGGGTAAAAACTCGTGAGAATTTGGGGGTCAGGTTTCTTAGCCTGCCGCCTTGGGGAGTAAGAGCTGGTGGGAGTTTTGTGGGGAGCTGTGGTTCAGCCTGGTGAGGCTGAACACCCCGGTCTCAACTTCAGTTTGTGTTTTGCAGGTCAGTATTCGGCATTTTAGTGGCACAAACTGCTGTCCCTGCTCACCAGGGGCTCCTTGGTTTCCCTGTTAGTTATCAGAAGTGTAAATGTGCAGAGGGGCTTATGGGGGGGATCCCTGCCCTGAAGACTTGCTGGCTGAAAGGGAAGATGAGAAGAGGTACCTTCTATTAAGTAGAAGGAAGGTGAGGGAGCACAGGCAACAATAAAAGCCACAGGAACATCTGGCAGCATCTCTTAAATGAGAGATGCACAGCTGCCTTGTTTTGTCTCTTTTTCTGTTGTTTAGGCAGAGGTGTACACCCCAGGGGCGTAATGGAAGGGGGCAGATTCTTTCTTCTTTCCAGAAGAAATATTTTTGCAAAAGAAAATTAAACGAAATACAATGTCTTTTCAGATGCAGATTAACAGAAGTAAAATGTTTTTCCACTCTACCTGGAAAACACAACTGGGAGGAATTTTAAAAGTAACGGGATATTTGCTGTATGTTTTTCTCCGTTCCCTGCTTTTGGCAGGCACATAGGTCAGGTTAGCCAACCTTTAACACCCTTCTGCGTGCAGTGTCAGTTCTGATTTCTGCTGGGTGCTCTCACTGCAAATGGGTGCTTGTTTTATTTTACCATCCAGTTACAAACATCCAAATTTGGAAGGTCTTGAGTACCGAGTTCAGTTCCCCTTTACTAACCCCCATCTCTCCTTGCCCCTCGCACTTTTTCCAGCTCATCGCACCCCGGCAACTTGTCTTCCCGGCCCATCCATGCAGCTTTCTCTGGCTTTCAGCTGACAATTGAAATAAATGAGCATATGAGCTAAAATAATCCAAGCCGTGTTATTCTGCACACTTCTCCAAATCTCGGGCAGAGAAGGCATCTCCGTTACTGTTATAAGAAATTCATACTGCCATGTAGTTCGTCAGCAGGTTCCCTATCATTTGTTCCATCTTTTTGACAGTCGCACATCAATTTAGAAATGCCCTGCAATGAACTCGAGTGAAGCATCGCTCAAGGTCAAGTGAAGGAGGACGCGTTGCAATGCTGAGCCAGCCTTAACTAAGAGCTGCCGCTCTGAGCAGGGTAGGTGTAGATGTACACCTTTCCCAATCCTCCTCCTCACTGGCGAGTCAGAAGTAAATGGTCTTGAGTGCTAAGGGATTTGTCTTCTGCTGTGCAAAACACCAGGAGGAACACCAGCCAGTGTCGGCTACGGAGCACAAAGTCTCCTTAACGTAGAGAATAACCAGATTTCTTACTGTCTGCTTATGGGGCTGAGGCCACCGTGGGGAGACAGGCAGCCGAGCTGGAGGTGGGCCATCCCTTCTCGCTGGGGCTGTCTGGTGCCACGGGAGAGGCTGGAGATATACCCAGTTTCCACTGGAGATGTGCCTTATTTACAGCACGCCCAAGTATCTCTTCACAGCGCCGTGCTTTGGCAATACAAACAGCCCTGGAGTGTGTTACACATTTTGTGGAGGATAAATAAGAGCCCTCATTTTGTCAGATACCAATACAAGTGATTGTGGCCCAGTAACATTTATAATGAGCAAAAAACCAGCCCAGACCAATAATAGAGATGTTCTTGGCACTTCATAAAAGGTTGGGCACAATTATTAGAGCCAAAGGTTAAAAAAAAAGAAGAAAAAGAGTGGGTGGTAATTGGGAAACATTAAAAGCATGTTGTTGAAGGCCCCAAAAGACTATCTAGGAGGAAAAGTTTCATGCTGGTTACAAAAATAACCAGCTTAGAGGGAAGTGAAGGAGCAGTTGGAAATGTAATAAATGGAGCAGAGGGGAAATTGATGGTAAGGAGTAAAAAGCAGAGGTTAGGATTGGTGGAAAATTAGTGATTGAAATTAAACCTGGAGCAATCTGTCGAGGAGGCATTCTTTCCCTGGCAAATAAAAGGAAAAATATGGTGGCATCCTGATAACAGTATTGGGCTATTACCAGATGGAAATAGGAGGGTTTGTGAGGAATATGGATCTGCTCATGGAGTATTTCTGTTCTGGTACTTGTGAAAAGTAAAATGATGCTTTCACATCGATACGATGATGATGGTAAGCGAGTAGAAATATTTTCCATTTCCACCATAACTCCAGATGTTAGTAGTAATTCAACAGCAGCGTCAGGTGGGACTGCAACCTCAGCTGTCTGCCACAACTCCCTCCCAGTGTCGGGACAACTGAAGTGCTTGTTAGTTGGTGCCAGAATTATCGTCCTTTTTAGAAATTATAAAGAAGAGCTTAATTCCAGCCCATGTTGTAAGACAGAACGGTTCAAGAGCGCAGTCAGGAGTCGCTCTGTAAGTGACTTGCGTCACCGGGAGAGCCACAGCACAGGCTGTCAGGAGCAGTAACTGCTTGGCCACACCAGCTTTTCATCATCCCTAAGTGCAAATCGACTTATTACCACAAGCATTAGGCAGCTGCTACCAAAGCGTGATGTTTTCAAAAATAATGAAGTTTGGAAAACTCACTTCAGGAGCTAAAGCAAAAATGAAGGTGGACAAAGAGGACTCTGACTATGATTTTCTTTATGTTTTGGAATATTTGGGATGCTCCAGAAGACTGAAATATGTATGATTTTTTTTTTAAAAGTACACTTGAGATGTCCCAGATGATTTAGGCTCGTTGGCCTGATGCTGAGCCCAAACAAAGTGCACAGCTGATGCCAGCTTCAATTAATAAAGTACTAAAAGAGAATAATGGAGTTAGTACCAGGCAACATCTTGCCAAATTATGGGTTTGATGAGATTAAAAGTTTGGTTGATGAGTGTATTGCAGATATGCAGGCTGTTACATAACATCTTATTACAAAAAGTGATTTAAAAATGCAAATATATTTGTATCAGGAAATTGCCATGACAGTTGAATTTCTGGAGGAATTCTTTTTGAAACTGCTCTCAGCCCATGTTTTTAATACTTTCATCGGTGAAAGAAAGCATAAAGTGATTGCTCACAGCTTACAAGCAGTACAGAGGTGGCAGTGAGTGAGGAAGATGAGAGGTGACAGACTTGGCAGAACACAGTGTGGCATTACCGTGTGTTGAGGGACAGGGAACATCACTCTGCTTGGTTTCAGCCCCTGGGAAATGGACATTGAGAAGGGCTTTTGGAGGACAGAGTGGCTTTCTGGCCAAGTGTTGATGCACAACGTGGCCACCAGGGCTGGTGTGGTCTTTGGATGTACAGACTGTACTGTGTTCAGTTTTGGGCCCCTCACCACAAGAAAGACATGGAGGTGCTGGAGCGTGTCCAGAGAAGGGCAACAAAGCTGGTGAAGGATGTGGAGCACAAGTCTTAGGAGGAGCGACTGAGGGAACTGGGCTTGTTTAGTCTGGAGAAGAGGAGGCTCAGGGGAGACCTTATCGCTCTCTACAGCTACCTGAAAGGAGGTTGTAGCCAGGTTGGTGTTGGTCTCTTATGCCAAGCAACAAGTGATAGGACGAGAGGGAAAAGTCTCAGATTGCTCCAGGGGACATTAAATGGCATAGTAGGAAAAGTGCCTTCACTGGAAGGGTGATCAGGCATTGGACCAGGCTCTGCAGAGAGGTGGTGGAGTCACCTCCCTGGAGGTGTTCAAAAAGCGCGTAGACATGGCACTTTGGGATATGATCTAGTAGACATGGTGGTGTCGGGTTGACAGTTGGACTTGATGATCCTAGAGGTCTTATCCAAACTTAAAAATTCTATGGTTCTATGATTCTATGACATATAAGTAGGTGTAGGGACTCTGCTTTGAGCATGAACCAGAGTCTTGGGAAGGTCAGCATTGAGCTTAGCAAAGAGAAGACGGAGAAATGACTTTGCCACTAACTACAAGTACATAACAGGTGTCTGGCATTTTCCATTTTTTTTCCAAAGTTTTTATAAAACCCAATTGAATGGAAAAAAATGCAGACCTGAAATAAGATGTGTTTCAGAGGGTGAAATAGCACCTTCTGTAACGAGCCAAGGGTAGAAAGTGCATTGCTGGAAGATGACAACTTGAGCTGTACTGTGTTTTACCCACTGATGCTGTCTGGGGAAAGAGGGTTTAGTCTGGGGCATTGCTGTGCTCTGTGGCAGGTTGGACTGAGAGATCACGCCCAGCTTTTGTCATTGGCGTGGTTGGTGGCCACCACACTGTTCAACTGTTTATTAGAAAACGGGATACTCCGCGGAGAAAGCTGTGACAAGCTGTGCTGAAGAAGCACTTGTTACAACGTACAGATGCCTAGAATTACAACAGTCTTAACACTTGGATCGATAAACAGCAAAGACCTGCCACCTCTTACACGTGTCCTGCTTAGTGTCTTAGCAAGACCAGCCTTCCCCAGCACGCCAAGTCCCCGGTAGCACCGCCTCCTCGCCCGTTAGCTCCCGCAAAGATCTCGCTCTTGCTTTACTTGCTGCAGGCCAGGTCACTTTGTCGCTTCCAGTGTTTTTTCTGAGACACTGGCACTTTCAGAAAGTAAAGGCTGTGGAAACGTCTTCCTAATGGGCAGGAAAATTACTGCCTCCCCGCAGGCTTCTACTAAATCATAACAAGCAACATTAGAGTCTTTCCCCGTGGTTACAGTCAGCACAGATCCCTGTTGGTGATGTCGGTGGTGGTGGATACGTGCATAAGCATGCGGAGAATCAGGTCTCGGGGTTATGATCTTGTTAGCTCTATAGAGACCACATCAAAGTCAAAGAAATACAAAATAAATAAGTTAGCAGGTTTAAGTGATTATTCGTTCTCACAGTTGGGAGCCGCAGGCTCTTACAAAGTTACTTTTGCTGCAGGGTTTGAAGGAAACAGTTCCTCTTATCTCCACAAAGAGAGTATTTGCAGAGCCACAAGAGGGACACAGAAGCAAAACCGAAGCTTTGAGTCTCAGCCTCGTGCTGCCCTCTTTGTGGCTTCCTTTGGGCTTTGGTTAATACGGCAGCCCGAGAAGCCCGGCTTTGCAAGTAGCATCTGGTGTTTGAAAGGCTGAGGTTATTTGTACCAACAGCAAACCGTGATGTACGATGTCTTTACAAGCCAAAAGTGCTCAGAGTCCTCTGGTCACTGGAATGATAACAAAATCATACAACTTCGTGCTTCAAACTTTAGTGCCCTTATGAAGACAGAAGTTTTTGTAAGCTTTAGCCAGCTTTTAGTACCTTCTTTTTTCTTACCAGTAGTGAGAAAGCATTTTTTCAGCAGACTACAGTTAAAGTAGAGCTGTATTTCATCTGCTGGGGACGCAACAGGTTAAATAGTTTCCTTTTGTCTTCTTGCTTGTGTCCCATCTCTTTGGAAGAACGTAGGTAAATGCATCTTTGGTTAGCCTGCAGTGAAATTGCTTACTGTGGGTAAATACCATCCTGCTGTGCCATCAGGTCCTAAAAATGAGAAATTTTTGATGCATTGTATTCTGTTCCCTGTCAGGCCCCACGTTGTTCCACATAATTACAGGTAATAGTACCAAGCGTGGCTGAGAGCCATCAGGACATCACCAGGGACTTTTGCTAATAGAGATAAACCAGGAAAGCAAGTGCAGCCTTCACAGGTTGTGGAGCCTTCATGGGCACCAGAGAAGTGTAAAGCTTCCAGGTACCACTGATGCTTTGGCAGCTGTGTCCTCAGCAGTGAGCTTGCCAAACGAAAAACAACACAGGGCAGGAAAAGAATACTTTGCAAGTATCTTTGTTTTCCCAAGTGTCACTCAAGTCTCTGACCTCCAAGTATTGGGCATCTTTCAGGCAGCAGTACAACCACCCATCATAGCTTCTTCCATCCTTACTGTCACCTCCCAGGAGATGCCAGGATCTCACGGGAGATGTTGGTTGCCCGCAGTAACTTCCGATCAGGGAGGAGGTTTTGCTGACCTTGTCACAGGGTTTCTGATGCTGCCTGGGGCAGCAAGCCGTCATGATCCATCTGCCTCTTTCCTGGACACCTCCTCAAGCAGAGTGTAACCTGTGCATGGGCATTCCTAGTTTAATCTTTGTTTTGGACATGTCAGACAGCAAACAGAGTGTAAGAAAAGGGTCTCAAAATTCTGTGTTATCCTTCAGTTCCTTATCTTTTCCACATGGAAAAACCTCAAACTTTTCTTTTTCAAACATAAACTTTCCTGTATATAAAAATGGGGGAAAAGCCAAATTCTGTTTTTTGCAACACCTTCTTACAAATATCCAGTGTCCTAAAACATTACTGTGGTTATTTTTCTCCGTTATTCCCCATAAGAACTTGTATTGAGTTTTTTGAATGCTGCTGTATGTTAGATACACAACTCTTATTATGGGAAGGCCAAAGAACACGTTGGTGGGACTATTAAAGTTGACTGCCCTCCTGACTTTTTCAGAATTGAAACATCTGAAACCATCCAGTGACTCTTAAAAGTGCTTTTTTTTCCTACCCAAAAAAAAAAAAAAGGCATCCAGGCTCTTGTACTCATATGGCAGTGTCACTGTAGCAGCGACACTGCCGAGGCACTGCCCCGGTCTAGCAATGAGCAGTGAAGTCACTGGAGAGGTAAAACAGGTACGAGGCACCTGAAGTGCTCAGTGTTGCCTGCGGCGTAGCCTCCTATGGCAAAGTGTGATGTATCAAATGAAACAGGAGTGAATACACTGATGGGTCGTCTTTACGGCGAAGCCAGCGTGGGGTGAAACAACGCAGGAATTTGTTACTCGTATCAGGCACTTTGCATGAAGCAAAGGAGTTTTGCGCCGTCTTCCTAATGGCTGAGCAGCGTGAACACCCAGGAAAGGGTGCAAAATGCCTGTAAATCCTACCCTGAAACATTCTCAGAGATTTCAGTGCTTGCTTTCAGATTGCCAGCTTAAGACAAAGCCCAAAACACATTTTTCCAGGTGTAAAGGCTGAATGCCAAGAAATGATTAAAAAAAAAAGAGAGAGAGAAACACTGACTGAAATATTTTTTCTGGATTTTCAGCTAAATCTAAGATTATTTCTGAATATTTTACAAAAACAGCCCATATGAAATGTGAGCGTGGTAAGGTACCTGAAAAATTATACTTACTTAGTCTTGCACAAGTCAGTTATAATGTTGGGTTAATATCTGTTTAATTCTCCTATGGTGTTTCAGGCTCAGGAGAAAAGCACTGTATCTCAAAAATACTCCAGAGTTAATCAGGGATGTGGCAGCATCTGCTTAAGAGAGACCCATAATTGAATCATCCCTAATTAACCTATCACCTCACCAGAAGGGAATAGGATGTTGGTACCACTGCTGAAAAGGATGAGGGTGATGGGAATGGAGAGAGGGGAGGGGAGGGAAAGAGAAATAAAGCAATTTGCCTAACACCTAGATTTATAACAAATTTGGGAGGAGGGACGGAAAAGAAATTGAAGTATATGAATCATTAAATGTGTTCAGTATAGTTAATCAGACTGTAGTTTCCAAAATGTTTGAGCATATTTACATGTTAATCAGTGCATGATTTAGGTCCAAGAAATGTTTTCTCCTTTGTCTGGTTTGGGCTATTTACAGTATTTACAGATTTATTTTTTTTTCTTATTATCCGTACGGCTGACCTAATTTGTATTTGCAATAATTATTTCAAACTGGGAAAAAACTAGTGGGCAGAAATTAAAAGCAATGCCAGAGATCTCAATATAGGACATACAGCATCCGTTGTGTATTTATTGAATGAAATGTCTGCACAAATCAGAACGAGAAGTATTTCCTATTTGGAATAAATCTCACGGACGTACAATACAGATTCTGAAGAACACTGCTTGACTTAATATTGTTGTTCTATTTTGTGCTAGATAGCTAATATACAGTAATTGCAATTTGTTTCATACAGTGCCCTGCCAGACTGTTTTAGATTATTTGAAGACTGTACTGCAACATCACAACCAGCTTATGGTACCACAGCCAGCAGACCATCCGACTGAGGTAGTATAAAGTGAAGACAAGCTACATCTCTTTATGTTCGACAATTCATTCGAAACATGTAGGCAAATAAGTCACCAGGCGCTGGAAGACTACATTTAGTAGTAAAAATTTGTAAAATCTATTATTAAACTGTCATTCTTAGGTGCAGTAATCCCCCAAATGGAGGAGGGTCATCTCTAGTATAATCTAGGATGACTTTACGGAGCCACACGTAGCCCCCTCCCTCAGTACCAGCTGCATTTTCCTTGCTTTGGATTATTTTTCTTTCACCTTTCCTCAGAAACATCACTTTTGTGGGTAGAATTTAGGCTAGGGCTAGCCTGGTGAAGACTGCAGCTGGGGGACTGGCGGCGGCTGCAGCCTGTGTGCAGGAGGTCGCCCACGTGTCGTGTGCAGTGGCACAGGCACGCGTGTGTGTACAGTCAGTGTAGCTCAGATGCAGCCCTGAGATGGTTAACACTAAAATACACATTTCCTTCGTTTTGCAGACAGTCCCAAATATAGACTCCAGCAAGTCTTTGGAGTGCTCTTGCTTTTCAGAAAGCATCCCAAACAAAATGTTGAGTGTTGGCAATTTTATACTTGATACGGAGTTTGGGGATTTTGGTAATTATGTTCTCTTTAAAAGTGCTGCAGTGAGAAAGCAGGAAATTTACGTCCTCCCCCTTCTCTGGAAGGTAGATGTATAGATTTATCTATCAGCTGTAGTGTAACTCACGTTAATTTTGCTCCAGTGTGTTTCTAGTCAGGCTTGTAAAAAAGCCTCAGATGAAGTGGTTTTGTTGAGACTTTTCTAGCTTAGACTCTCTGTATTTGAGGCTCTTGCCATGCATGTTTCTGTGTATGTAGTGTATATGTGTCACTGCGCATTATTCACACAAGCAACATCAGAAGAGGGAAGGCTTAGGCCTGGTCTGCTCTCCATTTGCATGTAAATGATACGTAGTGCAAGCCTCACGTAGTCCAGCTTAACCGTAGTTTCACTGAAGACGCTTTGCAGCAGTTCAGGATGTGCATCACTTTGCTCCTCCATTAAGTTTTATCCTGTGCAAATTGATATATACATATACATATATTTATATTTATGTATATCATTAAGTGTTATCACTCAAATATATTCCGAGGCTTCATTTTCCCTTTTTTTAATGCCATTTTGCTTAACTAACATTTTCAAGCACTGTAAAAAATGAGGCTGCTCTATAATGTCCCACATGGAATAGCTTGTCATGATGTGACAGAATTTTTTATTCAATTAAACACATAGATGCTGATCTTTTATTCATAAGCTTAATCATGTACAAATACAAGCATGAACGCATTTGTACTTTGATTCTTCCTTCAGGATCTGCTTATTTCATTTCTGGAAGGTTTTCTGTTTGATTTAGTTTAATGACTACTGGACACACCAAACTGCATCATGTAGTTGCTGAGAAGCTTTTGCCCAGAAGTGCTTTACTTTCAGAAGAAGTAATGAAAGTGTGTCTGTAGCAGAAACCCAGTAATTGTTTAACAGAGTAGCATGACACTATCTATCTCATGCCTTTGGAGGAGAATGAGGAAAAATATCCTAAATTTAAGGGGGAACAAAAGAGAAGTATAACAAAATTTGTGCTGAGGAAATTAGGCAAATATTTATTACCTTCTCCTCAGTTGATAGCAATGTGAGCTTTCATGAAATGTAGGTATTGGCCCTTTCTGCACCCTATTTCCATCAGTGCAATACATCTAAACATAGAGGTGTTTAAGGATAGCTTTCCACTTAATAAAGCCAGATGTGAGTGTCCTTCCCTCACGCAGGAGCGAGCCTGGAGCCTTACACTGCACGGTTACTGCCTTGCATTGCTCCTGCCTGCCAGGGCACAAAAGCAAGGCAGTGCCTCCAGGGGTAGCTGCGGCTTGGATTTTGCACCAGTATCGCTAAGTAAGGACCTTGCTTCACTACAGCTTTTTTAACAGGGGAAATGGAGGTTCGGGGAATCTAAGGTAGGAAAATAATTAGCTTTATATAAAAGGGATGCTGAGCTAGCTGCTGAAAAACATTAATACCAACGTGGGGATCAGATGATCCTGTGTGTTACCTCTGTGATGGAACAAGCCAAGGAAATACTAGTGTCAGCTTCCCCTGAGATGGAGTGGTCACAGTTGCTTCAGCATAAGAGTGTCACACCCCCAAAGAGCTTTCCGTGCTGTCCCCCTGCTCTTCCTCCTTTCCCGGCCCCTTCGCCATGTTGGCCAAGCGTCCCCTGGAGCCAGGCCGCATGGAGCAAATGTTCTTTCCACAGTAGAGCTCCTCAGCCGTACTGTTGGCTTCCCAGGGGCACGTGTACCTGGCAAAAATTAAAGCAGTGTCTTGCGTCATGAGCGGAGGAGGAGGAATTGAATTTGCAGTAGTGGGAGGTGACAAGCGAAGTGCAAGGAGAAAGTCTCAAATTATAGACAGAGTTGGACTATAGGTTTAGGGTCTTTCTCATAGGGATTACAAGCTTGGATTTACAGGAGCACTGAGATGTTTGGGGCGAAGGGGAGAGGCCCAGCAGACAGACAAATCCATCTCCTTTATGTTTTGGCTGTCTTCACAGAGTTTTGGATGTACTCGTAGCTGCCTTTGCCAGCAGTTTGCACCAAGCCAGCTAGGTTTGCCCCAGGGCGAACAAGTAGCAGAGAGTCACAGAGGCTCTGCTCGCCGCGATGCTAACCCCCCGGGAGGCGGTGGTACCCTAAATCATACGGACAGATTCTCCAGCGACCCCTTCATCACAGTCTGCGCTAAATGCAACCTTCCACATGTTTATCAAACTTGTGAAAAACTTAAAAGCAAGTACCTGAGGGAAAAACGTCAAAGATGCTCCCAAGCTGTGTCACAGGATGCTATAATAAATATGTGAAAGGAGGCAAGGAAAGTCCTTAAAATAGTTTTCAAATATCAAAGCTCTGGAAGCAAGGAGGAGAACTTTGCAACAGTTGCCCACAAGCGCAGCGTACAGGAGGTTGCCTCTGTTGAGCGTCAGACCCTTGTTTTTCTCGGTCACTGTCAACTCCTATCAAAGCTGGGGGCTATTCGAAGGAAGGTTTTACTAATTGGGCCCCGGATTTATGTGTTTTAATAAACAGGTGTAGCTGTAAAAGTTAATGAGTATCTAGGAGGGGGCTGGGTTTTTTGTGTACTTCAGTTATTTCAAGTATATTAACAGTACCATCTTACGTTAATTGGGTAATCCTGAACTATAGCATTTTATGGGCAACAGGAATTAAATACAATTTTGGTACAATTGACTAAAGAGGGCTTATAAATGTGTGCAGATTACAGGAATCCCCATAATTAGTCCCACAGCATTCATTTAATGTTGGAATATTGAAGCGCACAAATTATGAAGGTTAAAAGCAAAATTTCTTTCCAGCTGACACGGTGGCATTTCTGTAAAGCTATAATTTGAGTTAATACAGCATTCATTAATAATAATGAAGCTTTTAGTTTTCATAGTTCCTTTATTTATTTTCTTTATATTTTTCACAGTAACATAACTGCTGTCAAGTTTCAGGTGTGTTCTACAGAAATAATAAATTTATTATAAAAATAGACCACAAAAGTCACCTCTGAAGTAAACTGTCAGCTGCAATGAAGTGATCCATTTGATCACGCTCTTCAAAGACCCTTTTTATGCATTTTAACAGATTAAGAAGAAAGGCTTTTACTTAAATAGTATAGCCAGTCACTGATTCTTAACTCTTTTTAACCTGCTTGTTAAAGTGGAAGTCATCAGTAGCCATCTCTCAAAACATATTCCTTGTACCTCACCGATTTCAAGTTCTAGAAAATGGAAATGTAATTTTAAAAGTACTCTTTCTCAGTAAGAGCAATTACGCATTCACTTCAGGGTGTGTTCCGCTGTCATATCGCGGCTAGTTAAAAAGCGTATTTTTTTTATTGCAACTGACATCTTTACTTATTTGCCTTGTAAAATAAGCAATGGAAATATTTCACTTTTTCAGGGGAGCAAGCAGTTGCTGAACAACTACCCTGTCTACATCACTAGTAAACAGTGGGATGAGGCTGTAAATTCTTCCAAGAAAGATGGACGACGGCTCCTTCGCTATCTCATCAGATTTGTTTTCACAACCGATGAGCTTAAGTACTCATGCGGCCTTGGGAAAAGGAAAAGGTCAGTGCAGTCAGGAGAGACAGGTCCTGAAAGACGTCCTCTGGATCCAGTAAAAGTAACATGTCTCAGAGGTACTGCATCTTTTCGCTCAGTGTCCACCATATGTGATCTCATTTCACCACATTGGCTCTGGCTCAGTAGAAGCATTTGGCTGACAGTTGCAGAACTAGAAGGGGTTTCACAGGCAGGTGCCGAGCAGCCAGAAACCCCCCGCTTCTTTTTTATACATACATATTTGTATGTATGTATGTATGTATTATGTATGTGTTGGGGTTTTTTGGAATGGGAACAGAGTTACTTATTTAAGAGAGGAGACAAATACAAGGGCACATAACTGATATACTGGAAACAGCCAAGAAGGAAAATCAGATAATCCTGATTACGCTCTTTTATAATGAACTAACAGGGCATTATTTAACACTGATAAACAGCAAAATTAACCAAAAGAATATTTCCAGCCTAGTGCGTAGTAAGCATATGGCGCTCAAGGCCACAGTGCTTTAATGGAGTTAAAAGCTTACGGAGTTTCAGAATAGGTTTGAAGATTTTGTAGGGCCAAGAACATCCACAGGTTAATTACATACAAAGTGGGTACAAATGCATTGTCAAGGATTTACCTTCTTTTTTGGAGAACTGAAAGAGTTAAGGAAGAACATTCCCCTGTGTTCAGCCTGAAAAGGGCTAGTTTGTAATGATGTTCTGTTTGAAAGGAGGGGCAGTTCAGCAAGCATTTCACGATGCCAGAGTGAGGATATTGGACAACACAGAGGAAGGGTCCAGACTGAAAAGAATTATCTGTTGTGGCACTTCAGACTTTGGTTTCCTAAAATCGTTTGAAAGGCCTGGTACTGGGCTTTATAACAAAACATACAAAATAGGATTTTTTTTAAAGCCCAATTAAAACACTGTTTGTAGTATCAGCATCTGCATTTCATAAATGCATATGCTTATCATTTCTTTAATTAACCCAATTTTTAGTATTTTATGAGCACACACAGGAAATTTGGGTTGAACTGGTAAACAACTAGAATCATACATCAGACAGAGCCTCTTCCTACTTAGGGCAGAAGAATTCAGCCAGGCCAAGTAGATCAAACTTTTAGTTGGGGTACATTGATGTAACCAGGTAATGAAGTCACATTTTACATACAGCCAAATTAGGCAAGGACGCTCATTTTTTACTGCAAAGGAACCTGTTACATGATACTCTTTATCTGAGCTTAACAGAATGGCAAGTCCATTGCACAGAGGTCTGGAGCAAGATTCAGGGTCCCAGAAGTTCTGGAAAACTGAAGGCTGAATACGAGCGTATTAACCATTTACTAAATGACTTTCAGTTTCACCTGTAGATGGACTTTCCACCTGTAGATGGACTTTTGCTTATGGCCACTGTCCTTTCTGGGGTACAGGACACAGGGAGTGTGTGGAGCACTCCTTGGGAGAAAGGCCAGTTCCCTTAATTTTCAGAAGCTTGAACAGGAAGCCAAAACATTCGGTATCTCAGGACCAGTAAAGAAAGCAGAGTAGACAGCTCTCTCTTTGGGCTTCCATGTGTGGGTGGGAACACGACAGCTTTCTCCGGTGCCCAGAGTTAGCCACTGGCTCCAAGCCGTTCGCAAGCCAAGGTAACAAGTGTCTGACTAATTCTCAGCATGTCTAATTATGCTTTCCCACCATAGCAGGGGGTAAAAACTGCTTCTCAGAGTAGTTTAAAGATCTATAAAAAATTCTAATATATTCCTACAAGTGACTGATGCCTGGAACCAGCTTTAAAACAGCCTAAATTGTAGCATTACTCCTTTACGTAGTAACCATTTCTCTGAGAAAAACGCCAGTCTGTGGAGCCCCACGTGAACATAACTAGGTAGGAATTACTGTTGCCTGTGTGGATTTCCAGGGAAATGAATTTAAAGCCGAGATAGCTATCGCTTTTGCAGACACACTGCTGGAGGAGCTATGCAAAAATCACGTCCTAATTGTGCAACAGATGAGATACCTTGCAGGCACAGGGACTCACGTAAAGCACAGCATTCCCTGGTCTCAAGATGTGGTGACAGTAATGAAGTTACCTTACGCCACTTATTGTGCCATTGGCTTGTCAACAGTAGAAAATAGAATTTAAAAAATACCCTGGGAAACACAATACCGCGTGAGGGAATAACTAATGTTACAGAATAAATAAGAAGCTCGGTTTCCATATGAGGTACAGTGTATCCAATCTATCTAATAAGGTGCCCTCTCATTTAAAATCGTATTTGGACGTTTCAAAGTCCAAATATACCTATTTGAGATACATTTTGCAGTTACAATTCCAGAATTGGCAGATGCCTTCTGCAAGTTTAGCATATTGCACGTCAAAGAATCTGAAAAAAGAAATTATAAAAAAATGTAATCATCACGTACAAATAGCTGTGTGTGGAAGCAGCAGCTCCTTAAACAGCCAAATTACATGCCGTACAGTTAATTTTCTCCTGCATTGAAAACTATTGCAAGGCTCCCCAAATTAGCCTCCACATCTCATTTCACTGTTTCTAAGGCCAATTCAGTCTCTGAAAAATAGGTGTCAGATTCAGGAAGATGGAAAGAGCGGGGCTTAAAATGAAAGACACCCCAAACAGGAAGGAGCACGAAACCGAAATAATGGTAGTGACATTTTCGAGCAGGCTGTGGGCTATGGCAGCCTGCAGACGTTGAAGCAGCCAGCAGAGGGAGAGCGTAAAGATCCATGAGAGGAATCACCTTAAGGTATAAATACACAACAGGTTTCAAATGGAATGCATCCTGGTTCATGCTGCCTTTCACACGTGTTGCACATGCTGAATCACAACCGTCACTTCGAATTAGTTCATTTCCACAGGAAGGGATTTTATATGCGGGTCCTGTGCGTCATGTAATTAGCCAGGTATAGCAACATACACTGCATGTGGAGAAGCACACTTGTACAGAAATAAAGCAGGTCCAAGTGGCATTATCATGGCATCCCCCATAAGGCTTTACTTCTGCTTAAGTAGAGCAGCAACGTTCCCTTTCTTGTTTCCCATGAGCTTGTGACACGTGGGCGATAACGGATGCCACAAAGCCAAGTTGTTTTTTTATCCTTGCGTGTTTTCCCGCAGAGTTCATTAGAATGCATTGTACTTCCAACCCGGACTGGTGGATGCCCTCCGAAGAGCAAATAAACAAGGTATTCAGCGACGCGGTAGGACACGCTCGCCAAGGGCGTGCGGTGGGGACTTTCCTTCACAACGGGAACTCGTATTACGAAGGGACTGACCATCCAGGATCACAGGATGAAGTCTTCAATAGAGGTATGCAGGACGGATCTGGAGATTGATGGCAGTGAGAGGAACTTCATACAACAGTAGCAATCACTTAATTTAGGAGAGACTATTTGTTAAACATACTTAGCCCCACTGTCATTTACAAGTCCAAAGCATGTTTGAACACATACTGCATACATTTCAGCTTCTCCATCCTACCATGTCCCCCTTAACAGAAAGAAATCCATTTCAAGACCTGCTCTATGGGACTTCTCAGTGCCTATTATTTGGAAATCCTTCATAGCACCCTCAAAGGGAAACTGCAGTTCATTTCATCTAGTTCTAGAGGAAAGGTCATTTAAAAACTATAAAAACGTCAAAAGAAACAGCAGCTACCATCTTGTCTGCCTCACGATCACAAGCCCGGGTCTGGACCCAGAACAGCTGTGTACTCTTTGCTTTCCCTGAATAGGACATGCAAGAACAAGTCTGCACGCTTGTAACAAAAAAAGAAGTGGTCTCCCATTTCCTAACAGAAAATAACATAACTATAAATGCTACCTTAAAATACGGCACAAGATGGAAAATTCAGGGGCTTCCTTTAGCTGGCTCTGCCAGGAAATTAATCTTCCCGGGTAAAACAGCAGCGCTCATCAACAGCAGAATCCTTCAAAGACCCAGAACAATAACAGGCACTTCTAATAGATAAAAAATGCTTTGTATATCAGATAGACACTATATTTATCTAGATTTCTAGGGGATTAGAGTTGATCATGACAGTTTTCATTAAAACAAGATTGCTGAAAACAAATTGCCATTTCGGAAGACAGGTTTTGCTTTGTCTGTTCCTATTCGGCGGCCACATTATGTAGCTTTAGAGGCTTTAAATTGCCTTTTCTTGGTTTTGTTTTCATTTGTGTTTTATATCTATTCCTTGAAATAGATGAGGCAATGTGCTGGTCTTAACAGCTGGCGGTGCATTCAGGGACGGGCTGGATAAGAAGAGCCTAGTTCAACCTTCTGTTGTAAGTAAACACGGGGTCCAGACTAACTAAGAGCTGTAAAAAAGATCTGGGCTAGAGCAGAAGCCAGTTCACATCAGCGTACGACATTGGAAGCAGATGCCAACTTTAAAGAAAAAAACAACAGTCCACTGAAACCTTTAATTTTAAAGTCTTAGGAATCCATTGTCCCTCGAAATTGATGCACTCCAGAAATACGCAATGCCAAAGAAATGATACCCTTTCCTTTGCGTGTCAGGGTGTTTCCATCTCCTTGCCCTTGTCCGGTTGCTCAGGGCGATGCTGGCATCCTTCACAGCCTGAACCAGCTCACCTTGAGGCAACACTTCACTGACAGGTACAGGGAACTGGTTTTTGGAAAGAAAGTTCACTTTGCTTTTGACCATCCTTAGTGCTACCTCATCAGCGTTGACTCTCCTGAACGCGTATCTCATACTCCCCAGCTTTCCTAACCGCCTTCTGCAAGCCACGAGAGAAGCTACTAATTGCTCCTTTTACTCTTCTCCTCTCCTTCCCGACCCTCTCCCTGTGCACCAGCCCGGGCAGGAGGCACCCAGCCCCTTCCTCAAAGATCAGGAAGGACCCTCTGGGGTGAAGCACTCCTCTAGCTCCGGCCTGGCTGCCGATGGAGGACTGAGACAATCTCTCAAGGACAGCTCACCCACCCGGTAGTTTCTCCCCACCATCTGCCTCCTCTTTGCCTGCTGTTGTGACCGGTCCCTCACGACTGGCCCATGGGGCGTCCTGGAACACGGGCTCCACCGTGCACACCTGTAGGTGGGACCTCACGCAGCCAGGACGTGCTTTAGGCCCTTAAATGCCCAATACCTCTTGATTCATTTTATTTTTGGTGATATTTGGAATGGGGTTGAAAGGCATTCATTTGACCCAGAATAACTCGTTTATTTCCTCGAAGTGAATGAGCCGTTCAGTCACACTGGACCTCAGCAGGCCAAGGGGTTCAGGACAGCATCCCTCACTACAGGCAAGAGGTGACTTTCTTGGAAGGGTCAGTGGTGGCCTCTGGAGGAGAAACTCGGTGTATAGAAATGTCACGGTACAGATAATCCTATAGTAGCTTTTCAGTGTTGAACTTACACTTTTTTTAAAAGAACTATAATAGAAGATGTTACATTGCTCAGATGGTGTAAGTCTTGCTGGTCTATGTTTAATGTGGTGACACTTGCCAGAACTACTTGGTAAAACATGTCAGAACGTGTGAGTCAACATTATACTGTAAATTTGTCCACAGCAATATGTATCATGCTGTATTTTTGTAAACATTGTGATGGTTTCCTTTCAAATGTTTAATAGTATGAGGTTAAAAATACAAACGCTTCATTTTTAACACTCACAGAACAGAATTACTGGACTGGGCAGACCTCTCTCACTTAATAACCTAAAGATTTGCTGAAATAACTAGTAAGCTTAGCTTTATTTTTAGTGTAAAAAGCATAGCCAGCATCCTGGAACCACTCACAATCCTCTGCTTTCATATTGTGCAGAATAACCAAATGTATAGTTTCATCCTGAAAGCTGCTTTGGCACGAGAAGCGGCTTTGCAGGGTTGAACCCTTCTTGGCGAACAAAATTTTGCCTTCACTTTCTTGTGCGCACTGGCCAGTGACGTGAATAGTCGTCACAGACAGGCATTAGCACACACCAGCTCATCTGGTTTTGTTCATGGTTTTAAAAATAACCAAGTACAACAACTTTTTTTCAGTTTTTGTTTTTAATCACCATCATGGCCACTTGCCTCTTGACCCGCCCATTTTGCTTAAAAAAAAAAAAAAAAAAGGAAAATCAAACCTTTCACAACCGCTTATTCTGATTAATTTGTTCATGAGGCATTATAAATCCATACACATTGAAGTGTTTATAGATCCACAAGATGTTAGGTATAACGCTTGGGGACCTGAAATAATAGATAGCACGTGAGCCCTCGCAGAGCGAGATACAAAGCACACCGCTTAACTGTGGGTAAGTCAGCACATCCCTCCCCAGCGCTGGATGTCGACGGCAGGCTTGCGACAGAAGGAAACCGCTATCTATCATGTCACTCCAGAAAGTCCCAGGAGGATAGAGATTCCTGTCTTATCCTTCCATGCTCTTTAATCTTACTGTCATTTATGTATCTGCCTTCTCTCAAACTTTGTGTAGCAGTACCGCACGCCCATCTGTGCCAACATGCCTTCGCTATATTTTCTATGACAAATATTTGTGGAGAAACTGTGATTAAAAAACCATTAATCCTGATATTTTTATTGTTATGGTGTAGTTAATTCTATGAATACTTTCTAATGATGATGGTACTGTGTAGACTAAGTACAGGTTAGGGATAGACCTTTACCAGATATTGTACAAAAAAAAGTGCATAGTGTAATATAGACTAGTAAGGTTTTTGTGACAATTTCTATAGGATGTGTGAATTGTTTTCTATGTGGCAACACACATTTCTTTTAAAGAATATAAAATCTTAGAGAATTTTTTAAACAGTCAATATTTTTTAATTAGAAAGACATTTGTTACCTACAGTTTACTATTTCAGGTGTTAATTCTAATTTGAATATTGGTTTTATTACTACATACCTCCAGTTCCATTTGTTCTGTTGCATAAAAATGCACAATAAAAGTTAGTCTCTGGTTAACCTGTCCGTCTGTCTCTCTCCTAGGCATTGCGTCGGTGCGACACGTCACAACTGGCGCTCGCTATAAAGATATCTAGCTAGCTAGGTAAAGTTTCAGACTTCATATTCATATGAAGGGCTAGAGGTCGTCTTTTGCATTAAACTCTTGTTCGGTATGAAGCGCCAGCAAGCGCAGTGAAAGGTTATGAAGAATTTGACTATGAATACAATATAAATCATTTTCACTTCAAAATATAAGCACATATATTTATGCGCTGGTTAGCTAGGAACCCTTCAGAGACGGTACTCACCTGCAATCCTAAAACCTGGATTTTCAAGGGGTGAAGTTTAATCCCATTTTAATTCTGAATTCAGTGATGGCTGAATGTCTCATGTCCTTTTAATGCTCTAGAAAATCCCGACTCCAAATATTTTGTAGAGGAATTACGGTGACAAACATTCACCATGGCAAACGCCTTCTGCTGGGCTTTGAAGCAAGACAGGTATGACCTCAGACTAGCATCGTTCATTAGAAAAAGTTGCCAGATATTTCCATTATAAAACAACACTTCTGTCTGCCTGTAATGTTGCAAAACTAACTAGGGTTGAGCTGGGTTGGTATTTTCTGCATCAGGGGCTTCAGCCTACTATGTGTTTTGTGAAAAGCCACACCAGAATAATTTCAGCTGATTCTGAGAAATGTAGGTTAAAAAAAAAAAGTGTTACTCCCTCTGAAAAAAATAATGAACTTATAAACTTCTCTTTTGGAAGGCTCTAACTTCCCAACCTTTTGGGCAATGACTTGAAGTGCTAGAGGGTAAATCCCAAAGCAGGAGTGAGCCAGGGATGGGCTATGGGGAAACAGACGAGGTGATGGGGCAGCACCAGCAGGAAACGGGCAGGGAAGGAGAGCACATAGGTAAGGAACCAGAAGCAGCAATTGGGTTTTTGAAGCTTGGAAAGGTCCCCAGAGAGATTAAGTCTTAACAGGTGCTCCTCCTCTGCCTCAGAGCTGGCCTGTTCAGAGAAAGAAGCACACAGCCCATGCTGCTGGCAGTTATGCCTTTCCTTAATGGAAAAGATGCCCCCAAAGAGGACCTATAAGGTCCAAGTCAGCCATTCAATCTCACACGTATGAAGGAATTTAGTTTCTACCTCATTTGGTTAGAACAAGCTCAAGTGCAAGCTCACATTTATTAAAATAAGATTACAAAGACATTTATAAGACTACTCAAGTTGCAAAACGTACCCCTCGGGAGCTCGGTTAGGCAGGAATTGCTGTTCTCTGCCCCCTTCCCTCAGCTGAGGCACCTCAGTGACTGAAACTGGGGAAGGAGGAGTGTCAGACTAGGTAGTGCTTCCATCACCCTGAAACATCAGAGTCCCGGAGAACAGCATAAGGTGGCATGTTTCAACCTTCAGCCGGCTGTGCCCAAAACTGGGCTAGTCCTACCTCTTTGCATAGGAGTTTTGCGAAGATGAGTGCTCAAGAACTCAAGGCTATAGTGATAAGCCAAATGGAAAAGCCTTTGAAAAAGGTAACAAGCCTGTGTGCAGAGTTTGAGTGCACATGGTACATAAACCCAGCCCACAGATCAAGTGATGAGGATAGAACAAAATACCAGATGATTGCTGCTGAAGGAATCCTAGAACCATAGAATCTGTAAGGTTGGAAAAGACCTCTAAGATCAACTCCAACTGTCAACCTTACACCACCATGTCTACTAAAACATGTCCCAAAGTGCCATGCCTACATGCTTTTTGAACACCTTTCCAGCGGTGATTCCACCACCTCTCCACAGACCCTGTTCCAACATCTGACCACCTTTACAGTGAAGGCACTTTTCCTACTATTCCATTTAAACCTCCCCTGGAGCAATCTGAGGCTTTTCCCTCTCATCTGATCACTTGTTGTTTGGCAGAAGAGACCAGCACCCACCTGGCCACAACCTCCTTTGAGGTAGTTGTAGAGAGCGATAACATCGCCCCTGAGCCTCCTCTTCTCCAGACTAAACAAGCCCAGTTCCTTCAGCCGCTCCTCATAAGACCTGGGCTCCAGCCCCTTCACCAGTTTCGTTGCCCTTCTCTGGACACGCTTCAGGGCTTTGATGTCTTTCTTGTGGTGAGGGGCCCAAAACTGGACAAGGTACTCGAGGTGCGGCCTCACCAGGGCTGAGTACAGGGGGACGATCACCTCCCTGCTCCTGCTGGCCACACCATTCCTGATAGAAGCCAGGAGCAGCAACCTCCTGCAGCTGGCTGGGGCACTGGGCAACAGCAGCATCGAAGTCGAGTGGTAGAGACTCCCTGCTGCAGCCTGGAGTCCTCTGGAATACTGGGCAGGTCTCTGTATATGACCTCTCCTTGCACATACAAAAACCCTCCTCTGAAGACTCCTCAACATCTTAAGTGTATGAAAGCAGCTTCTACTGCAGCTGTACAGTGTTAAGGAAAAAGAAAGCCACAGCAGCAGATTAATTACCTGTGTCAAGAGAAAAAACCTGACAGGAACGTACATAAACTCTCCCGCTCACCTGGCAGATACGATTGCCCCTACTAAGGCAGTCGTTGTAGATAAATGGAAGGAAGCAGGTTTGCTAATGACTCAAAGTAGTTTCCTGTTAGAACAGTTAATATTAAATGTAGTTCCCATTTAGGAACAGGGTCATTAGTACAGCAGAAAAAGTATAATTAAACCTTTCCAAAATGCCTTGTTGTAACGTGAGTGAAAAACTGAAAAGTCTTCTCACAAAAGGATGTGAAACTGAAAGAGACAACAACTGAACCTCTTCTTGAGCTGATGGAAAGAGGGAGGTTATCTCTAAAGGGTAATCCAAAACAAGAAGCACAGCAGCAAGCAGTTCTAACACAACCCCTTGACAGTTCTACTCTGCGCTAGTGAGACCTCACCTGGAGTACTGTGTCCAGTTCTGGGCTCCTCAGTTCAAGGACAAGGAAGTACTGGAGAGGGTTCAGCACAGGGCCACTAAGATGATTAAGGACCTGAAGCCCTTAAGGGCCTACCATATGAGGAAAGGCCAAGGGGCTGGGTCTGTTTAGCTTGGAGGAGGCTGAGGGAGGATCTTATCAATGCTTCTAAGTATCTAAAGGGTGGGTGTCAGAAAGATGGGACCAGACTCTTCTCAGTGGTGTCCAGTGACGGGACAAGGGGCAATGGTCATAAACTGGAAAACAGAAGGTTCAACCTGAATGTGAGGAAATACTTCTTCACTCTAAGGGTAACAGAGCACGGGAACAGGCTGCCCAGAGAGATGGTGGAGTCTCCTTCTCTGGAGACATTCAAAAGCCGCCTGGACGTGTTCCTGTGTGAACTACTCCAGGTGATCCTGCTCTGGCAGGGGGGTTGCACTAGATGATCTCTAGAGGTCTCTTCCAACCCCTACCACTCTGTGAATCTGTGACAAAAGGAAAGTGAAGAAAACACCCAGGTTACATTTCCTGTCCACAGCATTGGGAAGACTGTTCCAGTGAGAGACTAATCACCAAGGAAAAAAAGTTAACCTTGGCATGTTTGTAAACCCACCAAAAGCTAACCAGGACATCACTCTGCATCTCCCTCTATGATCCAGAAGTGTCCAATTGTCTACTGAGCAGATGGAGCTTTTGGAACGTAGAATTGGAAAAGTCTCCCCCACCCAAAACCTATTGCTTTGAACCACCTGGAGACTGAAGAATGGCTAAAAGAGATCTATCCTTAGCATATAGAGGTCAAAATTATACATCCCTAGAAAACAAAAGTGAGCAGGGAACGTGAATAAAATAAAATCATACATCCCCATCTCTATCCAAGTCACTAGAACGTTGCTCCTTCTATATACATTGGAGGGTGAGAAGGATATCAAAGCAACTCCTCTGTCATAACACAATCCAAACTTCTCCCTGTTGCGACTAGCATCTCTTCCATTTCTGTTCAGCTTGTGCCCTACCACAGTGGTTTAGCCCAGGTATTCCCTTGTCAAGCGTCTTGCCCAATATACTCATGAAGTTTCACTGCGCAGTTTTCCCCATCTTCTTCCTATAGTGTCAGTCAGAGCAGCTAAAGATGCAAGAGCAGCCACACAGGGCTCTGCCACAGGTCTGCTAAACCTCCCTATGCCGTCTTTGATGAAGTAAAGATGGAAACGTAGGGCAGACCACCACAAATTTCATCTTCTCAAAGCCACAGCCTCACTGAAACCTCTCCCTTTCATTGCTTCCAAATCATCCAAATCCATTGCAATCTTCTTCCAACAGCACTTTGTGCTGTGAATCTCTTTGTGCCTCAAATGCAAGATAGATTTTATTACCACAGCTTGCTTTGGAAAAAAACCCCAACATTTTGACCCTGAGCTTAATGCTTTGTGTATCCAGAGTGGCCTGACACATTTCAATGGCAAACTGCTGCTCAAGCAGTATTTGGGAGGGGTGGGGAGAGAAAAAACCAAAAACCCAACCGGGCCATTCTCTAAAGCACCATCAAGTGAAACTAAAGCATCGAGTAACATTTAAGCCACTTCATTTGTAGGAAAGAGGGCTTAGGAAAGATCCTGTTAGAAGCTACTAAGCCCCAGTTCAGCACCAGAACTGAAGGAGTCTAAATAAAAGCTATAAGACCACTAGAGAACTTGGGTAAGTCAGTATCGCATTTTGCTAGATGCCAAGTTGCCTGGGCTTCTGTGAAGGCAGAAACTATGCCCCTTTCCCAAGGGTTTCAAAAAGTTTAATTCAAACAGTAGAAAGGAAGGTTTACTTTCCATCATCTTTCAATGAAGCCCCCCGTAAAATGCTAGGAAATTGGAAAGAGACAAAATTGACTCTTGAACAGAACTGTTACAATCGCCTCCAACCAGCCAACTGCAAGGTCCCACTTCAACCCCTTACCAACCATTTAACACAGTTATTTAAGAATGGCCTTTCAACAGATGCCACAAACAGGAAATGAAGTATTCTGGTTTACATTACGGGAAGAGCCAGAGCTCTCGCCCTCTTTCTGTGTGGCTGAGACCACCTGCCTGGTTATTCAGACAGCCCAAAAGGCAGAGTCCAGCATTTGGACTTGATCTCAGACGGACAAGGCCCTAAAGTCTATTACTTCCCTGCGCAGGCAGATTTTGTGCCATTTGGTTCAGTAACAAACTGCTGGTAATGGTGCCACCACCCAAAAATAACGTCACTTAACACAGGAGATGAGTTTGTGACACGCAGCCTGTAACAATCTGAGCACCACGCGTTAAGTGCACACACCGTCCAGTGTGTTCCTGCAAGAAAATCCCTTGAGAAAGGGAGTCTTTAAGAGAGAAATTCCTATGACATAGAACATCTTTATCAATCAAGACATATGCTGCATGTCCAAGATCTGGTTACTGACAGTTTCGTCTTCCAGAAGTCATATGATATCCTCATTTTTTTTTTGAATGTAGAAAACTAGTATCTGAGGCATTATCTGTACGTGCTGGCGAATCCAAGTCTTGTAGCAATCTGACCTTCATCAACCATGAAGGTTCAGATGAAGAACCACCTTCTCATCTTTCCTGAAGTACGTTGCTTGAACCACCTCGTTTCTCATAGCTGGCACCATACAGACAAAGACTCCAGTTTTTCAAGTTTCTCCAGTTTATCGCTCAGGCTTCTTGCACTTTTGTTTCTTCTTTACAGCCACATACAGACTTTAATTTTTTTTTCTGCCCAATTAATTCTTTCCATTAACTGGATAGATCACCAGCTTTCATCAGTATTAGTGATAAGAGGAGGCATTTTAATGAACCAGACAGTAAGTTAAATTCTTTCTAAACTGACTGATTTCAAGTAAATGATACCTGGAGGGGGTTTGGGTTTGGTTGTTTTTTGGTTTTTTTTTCTTTTTTTTTTTTTCTTTTTTTTCCTAAAGGGGTTTGGACAGCTTTGCTGGGATTGTCAAATTGCAAATATTGTCTAAGCCTCATTCAAAAACTCAACCTCTTCAAGAAATTCTCCATACCTTTGGCTGTACACAGACATGCAAGCCATCTCTCTCACTACCTTTCTTCACGTCATCCTCAGGCCCAGATCAGGACCAGCAGTCCAAACCAGAGACAGCTCCAGTGGAGCGCCTCTGAGCCAGGCAGAGCGAGTCTACGCCGTACTGGGGAAGGAACTGCGCTCTTTGGGGGTGACAGGATGAGAGGCACAAGTTGAAGTACAGATTATTAATAAAGACAGCCTGGCTGCCCCACGCAGGTTGCTCACGTACTGAGTGCATGCTGTTTAACAGAGTGTATACTGTCAACAAAGGCAAATTGAATAACTAGTACAAACAGACGGGTATAACCTTCGTTTTGCATCCATAAATTGGTTCTATGCATTCTGAATTCAGAAGTGTCGCAAATCATCAACTGCCTAAAGCCAGTGACATTGCTTACCTTCAAGGTATATACAAAAATCACTCGAATTAACAGAACACCACCTTTACTGGCTATGTAACATTTTACTGAATAATTACAACTTCCAGACATTTTACAGGATGTACCAAATTCAAGCATAATTACAAAAGAAAAAACATAGGCAGACGAATATTGAAATGTCTACACCTCACAAATCAAAATGACTTCCCCATACTAATATGAAGTAACCAAGACACAGAATGAAAAAGCCAATACACCAGAAAGCATCAGAATGGAGGGGAGGAGAATATAGTTGATGAAAAGGCTGCATGGAGAAACATGTTTTGACTTTGAGATTACTCTTTGAAAGTTCTACTACCAGTGAAAATCCTCACTGTTGACTTCCAGATTTAATACAATTTTGGCAATAGCCAAAAATGCTTTCCAAATGCTTTAGGCATTTTTCAAGTTTCTTCCCAACATAGTTCTTCAGTGTCTTTAATTTGAAGAGAAACTTACAAAAAATCCATTATATTACATCATTTATACAACACTGCATCATTTTTTCTTGTCTTCAGATCTGAAGCAGCTGATCACAACCTCAAAAGCTTTAAATACAGCCTAAATTTAGGTTACAAATATCACATGTATCCTGAAGCGTGGAGCTCTATTCCACTATTTTAACAGACACCTTCTCCCCATAACAGCATTACAAACGCTGGCAGTACAAAAGTCTGACCAGGCTTGCTGATAGGGTAACACTTCCAGAAAGTAACCAAGACCTTTTCTTTTAATTGGTGGCTTTGATTCACACAGAAAGAAAGAAGTTTTTCCTCAAGAGCCCCATGTAATATAAAATAGAACAACGATTTTCTTCCTATCTACTATAATCTATTTTTTATTGTCTGTAGAATTTTAAAAAATGTACATCCTTTTCCCATTATGCTTTGAATGTTCTCTCCTTTGCAGAATGTGATGATTTAATGAGAAATCTTGCTTCTTCACAGACATTTAAGCAACCTGAAAAATATGGACTAACAAATTCACCAATGCCTACAGTCCATCGCAAGAATTCCGTGGACTTTACAACACCGAACCTTTTATCTTTCTCCTGTAACAGCTTCAGTAAGGTGCTTCAATCATTTTCTGGCTGAAAGAGTCAATTCATTTCCTCTTTAACTAACTCCAGCGCTCATTACAACAATTAAAATTACTCACTCTCCACTCACCAAATACATACCTCACCACCAAAGCTCCAGACTGAGATTACACCATTACCTTTAGCAATAAGACTAAGTGTTCAGAGGGCAAATAGTTTTATACCTGCAAGACTGAATACTATAGTCGGAAACAGTTAAACAGAAGCACTGATTTTCATTACAAGGTGGGGGAGGGAAAGATGTGTTTTCACTGGGGATGGGAGGGAGGAATCACTCAACTGTCTTAACATTGCTAAAAGAAAGAGAATGTCATACTACATTGTTTAATGCATTCTAATCAAATATAATTTCTTACTGTTCTTTTCTCTCCACTCATAATTTCCTAGTTCCGGTCACATTTTTTACACATCTTTTCCTACTCCCAAGTGCTCAACACCTTAGTTTTCCCTTCCTTGTATTCTTTTCTTTTTACCGCACACTTTCTTATAGCTTCTTTTCTTTTGCTTCAGCAAAGCTTGATTGACTGCAGTTTCTATAGTCCATACAACCTGGCACATTTTATTTTCCTCAAAGAACGTGCATTTCAAAAATCTGACTATTGTGCTTTAAAGCCTGGATTCCTATTTCTTTTTATATGTAACACAGATATAGTCTACTTTTGATCTTAATTATTTGTAGTCTCACTAACAAGAAAGGCAAAATTACTTATTTAAGCTATGCAACCTCTCTACAAAGAAAAAAAAGTCTTTTTGGTACATCTCGACTTCTCATTTACATTAAGTAGGTAAACTGCAAAAGAGACGTTAGTTGTACTCTCTATTCAGAGCTAACAATAAGAAGCGGCACAATAGTTAAGCTAGAAGAAAAAAAAAGCAAGCACATTGTCATTTTATATTCACTTCTGCAATGTAAGCCTTTAGGCATGCACAGAAGTTCGGCTTTGAACTGAAGTCAATATTAATCAATTGTCCTACTCTACCAAGCCGAAATGCCTTAGGAACACAAGACCATAAAATGAAATACTTTTCTTTCAAATCTTAAACAATAAGCTTCTGTGAATTCTTTTGTAAGGAACACATCTGAATCAACTTTAGAAAAAAGGATTACTTAATTGAGAATTTTCAAAAATTGCCACACTTTTAATACACAAAAGCCTAAAAACTCTTTGCAGGAAGGCTGTATTCGATGCACCCATCATTAGTAGAGGTACTTCTGTAATACACAATCTTTTCTTTGTTACGAAATAATAAGATAGATAAGTCAGCTAAGGTGATAACAAATAAGAACACAGAATTACAATCAGTGTATTACCTAGACAAAACATACCTAAAACTCTTCCCTGTACTCCACCTTATCAAAGAAGGTCTAGTAAAAATCTCTCTCAATAAAAACCGAGTCTCCAAACACAGCTGAAAAAACTGCACCTGCCACAATCAGAACACTCTGGTAGTTTTGGCTAATACGATCAGTAGCTCTTTCAAAATAGCCATTGCTATTGCCAGCGCTCAATGAATAAGCAGTACAGTTACAGTACAAAATCCAGAGACTGAGAGTAGTGTTTAGCCCCACTATTACAATGCTCATAATGGCTTCCTCCTCTAAAAGTAAGAGTTATTAAAATAATTAAATCTGTATGGGAATTCAAGGAAAGAGAAAAGTAGGGGCTAAAAAAACCTTCCAGCTTGGGTATCAGTCACAGAAGATGACACGGCAACTTGGCCTTTAAAAATATGTTCTCCTGTTCCTCCGCTACTTCTAGCCCAGAACACACAGCAAACACTCTTGTAATTCAGTAGTCCACTCAAGTATTTACTACTACAACGTGCTTTAGAAAGTGGAGGGGTAGATGGGGACCACAACAAATACTGAATTCCACAGTGTATAAAGGAGACAATTTAGACTTGAAATTGATTTATGGGGGAAAAGAAAATCACTTCCAAATTTTAGCTTTTATGGAAAAACAAATTATACAGGAAAATTCTTATTATTAGTGTCCAGTCAACTTTGACTTAAAATAGATTGAGATCACTCTGTATATTGGAACACTAAGACAATTTTTTCAAACATCGCCAAGTTTTACAGAATTCTGAGACATTGCACAACACACAGAAAGTGGAGGACAGTAGTACTTCAAACAGCTTGAAAAAACAGAACCTGCAAGGCCAGGCTACAAAAATAAATTTTAAAAGACTACACCTTAATTGAAGAAATCCTAGAATATAACTTCATTACTAGCTAAAAATCCTCACTCCTTCTCCTTAAAATCAATCTAAAAGAAACATTATGGAATTGCTTTTGTGATAACGTAAAAATCGCCTCCTTCACACTTTACGTTTTCTTTAATTCTGATGATTCTATCATGTAAATGTATTAGCTAAACATTTTTAAAAAAAACAAACACTAAACTAAAAGTAAACTAAGTACTGGACCCACATCACCAAGTTTTAGACCATAAAGATATTTGAGGGGGAAAAAAAAAAAGCAGCAGTAAAAATGTCAAAACTTTTAAAAACAATCTGTAAATTCTACTACATATTAAAAGGTAACAGCTTGGAATTACTTTTCCTTTCCAATCCAACAGGCTCAGTGAATCAGTGTTTTCATGCAACTGCAAGACATGCAAACTCACAAGGTACTGCCAAACCCAGTCTACCTGCCTTTTTGCGGTACATCGCCACCCAGGTCATTTTTAAAATCAGAACTGGGTCCTCAAACTATGCAACTGTTATGTACTCAAAAATATTCACGTTCTGGCTTCTTAAATTTAACATATCAAGACACTGTAGTCACTGGGAGACGAGGATCTGAATTTTACCTTGCAATACAAACAAAAGGTGTGTGGATCGGTATGCTTCTGACTCAGGTAAGGAAATTAAGATCAGAATTCATATGAACTACATCTTTGAGAAACAAGGAAACATTTTTGTAGGCTTTTGGAGCAGGTGCCCTTTAAGAATATAAAATCATGCCTCCTCTTAAACGAGAGATGGGAACACTTTGGTATTAAGATAACATTTACTAAGCTCTCGGTGAAATTTCTGCCCTATAAAGTGCATACTAACACTCATCAGTAACTCCACCATACAAACCACTTGCATCACATTGGCCGTCTCCACTAACCTCCCCAGTAAGAACATTTTTCCAGTTTTACTTCTCTTCAGGTTTTTAAGGTTTCTGGAATAACAAGTTTATTAAAGTGTTTATTCAAATTCAAAATCCATATAAATATCCTAAGAAGGAGGGAAGAGGATATGCAGTATCAGATTTCAGTGCTCTTTGTGAGTAAGACTAACATCAGCAGAGTGCATACTGAAATGAGATGAAGTTTACATAGAAGGGCGAGAAGAAAGGCAAATTATTTAGAATGTGCTAAAATATGCCTTATTCACTTGACACAGTAGACTTCCAAATGACCTTTAAACTGCATTTCAGATCATCAGGCTTAAATATACTAACTAGTTCTACGATAGGAGAAAGCTAGATAAAGTAAACCTTCTTTTGGATTACTCATAATAAGACAATATGATATAAAGAAGCCACCAGTGAATAGGGATTATGGACAACGGTACTAAAAGGATCCCCTCACCCACAATTGCTGTACGTGAAGTCCCGTCTATAACTAAACTCTGGAATGTTTTTCTTCTTAAAATGACCTGCATGCAAAGTGCTTTGCAGCTGTCAAAAGGCATGCTATTTTAATTTCTCCTAATTTACTGGTAAGTGACACTTAATATGAAAAAAAGAATTCTAAAAAGGTTTTAGTCAAATCTGGACATACTGGTCTCTGCAATTATTTGCTGCAATGCTTATAATTTAATCTTAAATTGATTTTTGAAGACTTCTGTTTCATATCAACATTTCTTCTTTCAGCAAGTCAGTCATTACTAAGCAACCAAGTCCCTAGGAGG
Organism: Psophia crepitans; assembly: GCA_013399095.1. NCBI lineage: Eukaryota > Metazoa > Chordata > Aves > Gruiformes > Psophiidae > Psophia > Psophia crepitans. Next base: position 527,184 of record VWZZ01005504.1, read on the forward strand.
GTCTTATTACTAACTCTCATCTGTGAGCAATTCTCACTTTACTAAAGATGTTAAAGTGCATGAAGGGTTTTCCTCAAGGATATTTATAAGCAGTTATTTCACTTATATTTCAACTTGCATGATCAGTACTCATGGCCTTACTAATGAAGGCTGGGTCTCAAAGAATCTGGTACAACTTGGGTGCCTATGGCAGAAGAGAATTGCAATTGAGACTGATTATACACAGCGCTAGAATTGCACATTTCAAAGTTATAAACTCTAAGCACTTCTCTCAGGATTGTTGAGGACCACTGATAGAAGTGCTTCACTTTCCCAAACAAGCAAGGGCGATTCTTAAAGAACACAAAACAAGCTGTTTAGAATTCAGGTAACAGGTAATGTCTAGAGGTAAATAAATTAAAAATGCAATGCATTAATTTGTTTAATTATAAATAGTTCTAATACATTTCTTACTACTGTAACTTCCATCTACATCTCTTACACCTCCTAGCAAGACCATATTTGGCAATCCAGTCTATTAAAAGTATCAAAAGCCAAAAATGTCAGGTAACTTTTAATAAACACTACCATAAACATCTCCCAGATTACACCTGAAGATATTTACAAACAAGAGAACAAGTGTCAAAGTAGGGAAAAAAAGAAAAAGATTAACAAAGAAAGTTCACTGAAATCTCTACACAGTCATTTCTTCACAGTAACTTAACGTACTCTGGCTAACCACACAGAGCTGACTCCACTGAGGAGAAAAACCTCCTTTTCCTGAAGTGTGCTGGTAAACTGTGGTGGCAAAAAGCAGGTTTCCAGGTCACGGTACTCGAGAGAAGGTCAGTGCCTGTTTGAAAGAATGTGTCTTCTAGAAAAGAAAAACTGTGAAACAATTACACAGTTGAAATATTACCATTAGTTTAAGGTTGGCAGGTTCCACTGGAACAAACTCTTCCTGGATAATCTTAATATCTCCCAAGAACCTTTAACGATATCTTGAAAGAAACTAAAGAAGTGCAAACTGACTGCAAAGGGACACAAACGGAAAAACTAAGCGTGCTATACATTTTCAGGCCCCTATACTTGCCTAACTATACCTCAAGTCTTAAGTTCTGAACTGCAGTAAATACACTCTGACAGACTCTCCTGTGGAATTTAAGTCAAGTAGCCTCTTAAAATTGATTTTGCCATGGAAATTTTTGTCTGCGAGTCTAGTGCTCTTCCAGAAACAGAAGCAGTGCTAACAGTCCAGGAAGCCTACAGCAAAAGTAAGCGAGGTATGGTGCTGAGGTCACTGCAATTTCAGAAGCTTTTCAGCCCTTTACATGACTTCTTTCCAAAATGGTAGCAACCTGAAGATTTCTTCTGCCAAGTCTATAGTATCTCCAAATCCACATGACGAACATCAGGATTTCGTTGCTGGAGTAAAATTTAAAAAAAAAAACCAACAAAACAAACACATTTTCATTGAAAACATTCAAACGCATTTTTTCACATAGATAAAAGTAATATATTTCTGGTACGACATTGGCAAGTGGGTAACAAATACCCTGTCCTGGTAACATAGGGACTATTTTAACATAGGGACTATTTTAAAATGAGGAATAGCTTCAACAAACATTACCCATACTACAAGCAACTTTTTGAAGGCTATGTCATCTTTTTATTTCACAAATACTTTTCAACCTCACAGATAAATTAGTTCTTATGCTTTATAAAGTATGAAGCAGTCCTCTTGATTTTAAAAAGGCAGTTAGGTTTTATATAAAACTGTGCAAGTAAACATAGATATCTATCTCACTTAAAGAAAGTTTTAACAGATACTTCCTGAATAATGGATAAGATTGCTGAAATAATTTGTTCTATGGCAGTGAAGCTATTTATAAAGATTCAAAATACTGTATCTACTATGCATTTTCTGATATTGTAGAAATACGTTATCATCATTACATGGATTGTATAATCCATGAGAGGTTTACTGAAAGTCACCGACTTCAAAGTCATCCAGCATGTGAATCTAGCATATTTAGTTAAGCATATTCAACAGCAACACAATCACCAAAATCCCTGCTTATACCAAAAAGCAATATTCATGTTTATAAAATAATTACTCATGATCCTACTTCTCAAAAACCATGAAGAACTGGGTCTGCTGGTGCAATTAAACGCAAAAATAGTATTTTGATTTTTAAACAGCACCCCTGTAGAGACAGAAACTAAAACCAAAACATTTATCAAATATAATAAGCAAGGACACATATGCTCTTGAGCAGTGTCTTCTCCTGATGACCAGAAAAGGCAGGCATGACAGGACTGTGTCACTGAGTCTGTATACTTATCGTTCTGTATTCCTGCCAAAAAGGTAAGGCTAACAGCCATAATGTAATTATAAAATTAAAAATTGAAATAATCCTTTGTTGCACCAACCAAATACTATACCGCAGAATGAAAAAAAAGTAATGATAAAGTTATGACAGGCTTATAAAAGCAGTAAACAGTCTTGCTTCAACAAGAGCAAAAAATGTTGAGTAAAATTCTCATCACATGCTGATATATTTGATACAATCAGTAACAGATTTTAACAAAAAATTATTAAAAAAAGAAATTTGCCTCTTTACAACCGAAACAGAATTCAACAGTCTGTAAATAACCTGACATTTTTAGAATACAGTAACAAATACACAATCAGGCCTCATTTCACGAAAATCTTGTTCTACAGTGGTATAAGACCCAATAAAATGCATAACAAATGGATCAATGGGAAGTAAGGGTTTGCTGCTGGTCAGAACTTAAGTTAATGATACTACAGCAAAAAAAAATTGCATTATCAACCTCTTCCCCTCTCCCATATTTACAAACAAAATCCCCAAAAGTAGATGCAGTGATATTGTATATAATATACCACAGAATAAGCACTCCCCAATAAGCAGCTAAACTTTACCTTTAGGTCCTTCTCAAGTCTGTCTACTTCAGCTCCCAATGTGTCAATGATATTCTCACCATGCTTAAGCATGAAGGCTTCTAATTCTTCAAGGGTTTTCACTTGTTGAATTTCCTAGGAAGAAATCAAATTTAAGAGGGTGAGATGAAGGAAAGAAAAGAAAGGAGTAACACTATAGAGGGGCCTGACATATTTCAGTGGGGGTTGGGGAAGAAAACCACAAACAAATAAAAAAGCCCAAACACTTTTCAGCTTTTGCCACTTCCTTTCAAAATATCATCTGTTCTTATGTCTCAAAGACACAGAAGCATAGCATCTATTCAGTGAAAACAGCTGGCTTACCATTACACCTGCACTTGATACAAAACCTTCTTCTATCTTTAATGGATTTCCTCCTTTATGTTCCAAATAAGTTTAGATCATTTAATTCATTTTCTAGAAGTTTCTGGGGTATCCCTTGCTCACAGCAAAGCAGCGCAGGGTAGCCCCGAGTGTTCTTTCCTCGTTTTCATACATACTTGCCATTTCATTACACTGCTTACTCTGGGCATCAGGTTACCAACTCATCTGAAAATCCACAGGGATTAGTATGAATGCTGCTGTAAAATATAGCTCCTCCATAATATCAAAAAACTCAAAGACAGTTGATAGGAACTCAGACTAGGAGACCCTTAGCATAATGAACTAAAGGAATGAGGTTAAGGAAGGCAAGATGCTATGTTCCTTCCTCCAAAATACCACAGGCATCAGGAGCACCAAAGCAGGTACTGCAGCATTGTCATGAGCTTTCCTTAGAGGTCTCTCTTCAAGCTGACCAGAAGTCATTTGCCCTGTAGTATCTCAGCCATAGTTTAGACTGCTAACAGACAGTAATTATTAAATAGTTCATCCTTCTTGTGTATACAACTACAACACAATTTTCTCCCCCCTCAAAACTGAAGAGGAATAATGTAACTGAGTGAGCTTAAAAGATATCCCGAACACAATAACCTATGACTACGACCACAGCAAGTCTAACAAGAAAAAGAGATTAATCTGAATCACAGCATTCCAACAAATATTTCACAACTTAGAAAAGTAATGTTGATAATAAATCTAGTTGAATGAGCTAGTTATTTGAAAAACTATAGATTAAAGGCAAGCACTATCTCTGCTCTTGACTTTGGGTGGCTGAGGCCTGCTGAAAGCTGCTATCCTTCCACAATGGCTTCACAGCTGACATGAGGTTACTCCATGAAACTACAACCACCTATGTAAGAAACGGTTGTCAACCTAGAAACAATCAGGAAGAACTTTCCCAACAATACTGGTTAGAAGAACCAGTGAAGGTTGCATGCAATCACCAAGAGATTACTTGGTAAAGAACAAAAGCTAACAAAGCCTTTCAAAAGTAGCATACTAACAGCTGCAACAGCAAAGCAGCTGAGACTTTGCAATATAAAATCAAACAAACCTGCAGTGCCTCAGTTGTACAAAGCTGATAGTGCTCTTCCTCTCAAGTGTATTAAATTGAAGTCCAATATCAGGTCACTTATTGCACTATATATATAACGTCAAAATAAGAATGTATGTTTATTAAAGGACAGTACTTTTTAAAAACTGGGACACTAACTAATAGTTTAAAAAATTGCAGTAATTTACATGTAAACTCAGCTAAGTCATGTTTAACAGACAGATGGAAAATGTAGACTTCTGATATCTACTTTTGATTTTAAAAGGGTAGCAAAGAAAGAAATCTTCAAGGTTGTACATAAGCAAACGTACATAAGCAAGTTATTGGTGAAAATGGGTAAGCAAGCAAAACATTCTGCCCACTTAAAACTCTCGGTGTGATTTAGATAATTTATTCTTCACTTCACAGCTTTGCCATGTAGAACTCAGCTGAAAGCAGTTTTGCATTTCTATATTGAAGAGAGGGCTTAAGACAAACTATTCTGAACAACAATAAAATCAGAGACAGACACCTTCTTAAGGGTGGTTAAGTGTTAAACACTGTCAAAATGCTAACTCATGTGATGCACACCATCCATATTCAAGCCTAGTCTGAATGGCAGGATCTGTAAACTGTAACGCTGTATCTTCAGCGCCCAAGGCGAATGGCTCTGTCAAAACAGATGCTTATTCTCAAGTGACAGGCTTCCAGGTTTAACCAGAGATCTTGTAATTCAATAAAAACGTATTAGAAGAATTATGTTCTCATCAAAATTATTTTGGACAAACCTGCATTTTCCAATAAAAAAATGAATAAAAAAACTGCCCTCCTCCTACCCAGGCCCTGTTCAGCCCAAAAGTGGCCTTTCAGCAGCACATAATATGATTCCATGTACAGATATTTAACGTACTAACACAAAGTAAAAACATGTGATCCTTCAAAATGAAGAAGTGGAATGTATCTCACCTACTTGAGTATCTTGGGTTTAGACATACTTGAAATCGTAAATTAAATATCAAATACAGAAGTTACAAAATCATTGTTTTAAACATACTTGTAGCAGCTGTTCAATGTCTTGTTTTTCCAGGTAAGAACGAGTAACAACCCGTCCATCAAAGTCTACTTCTGCCTTGAATCTCACTTTGCTCATTCCCATGTCTGTGGCTTTAACATCATGAATTGCTCTGAAACAGATAATTTTTAAAGAAAATGTAGAACACCATAAAAAAACCTATTGGCTAGTTTGACTTCTAATGTTAAACAATATTGTCACGGTAAAACAATCCTGTAGATTTAAAAGGCCACTGCCTTTGACTAACATATCCTCATTTTACCAACACACACTTCCATTAAATACTGACTTATATTTAACCGGTTACACCACTTCCACAGGTATCCAAAGCAAAACAAGTATCTGAAGTCAACTATGAAATATTCCACAGACTTTGGTTTTAGTAACAGAAAAATGCAATCTTGACAATTTTTTAAGTTCTAACACAAAATTTAGATTCAGCAATAAAGCTCACTTGATAGAAAATACTAAATTTTTTGTCCCCTTTCATTTTACCAAGTTGTGCAATTTCACACCATCTTTATATTTAGCATGCCCTTTGTCTTAAGCACATTTACTCTTCTCAACTAGGAATGTGTTTTTTTCTCATCTGAATGCTTATAAATCAGAACTAACTTCACAGGTGGAGCAGGAAGAAAGCAGAAGGCATATATTTCGGAAGCAGCCTGCCGAGTGTGAACAGCCAAAGAACAGGGGGCAGAAGTTTAAGATGAACAGTCACAGGAAACATTTATGAATATTTCTTGTAATGGTCTGGGTGGAGAAGGGGTAAGCACATTAAAGAAGAAATAGAACATGAACTAAATATAGAGACACCAAAAAATACATCTTGGTAAACATTTAAGCAGATTAAAAGAACTATCAGCTTAGAGGAAGCAATAAAGAATTTCTAGCTCCAATCAAATTTACACAGCTATTCTGTGTGAAGCTACCAAATCAAAACAGTATTAACTGCAGTAACCTAACTGGCATCAAACTATCTCCTCACACAAGAGGGTATTTAAGACAACGGATGTGGTTCAGTGAGGGTTATTGAAGAGAATTTGAATCCATATGACTCAAAAACGTTGCAAATATATCAAGTGCCTATCAGAGCTAAGCAGGAAGATAACAAGAGATATTTGAGATTCTCACTAAGCAGTAACCTGATAAAATTTAGTGGAATGATGCATATTCTGTAAATTTGAAGGAAAAAAAAAAAAGTCTACCTTATTCTTATAATCTGTCCAGGAAAGATAAGACAATGAGCCAGGGGAGAAAAATCACTAATTATTCAAAAATACAAATGTATATGCTAAAACTTAAGCTACAAAGCTTGCTTATGGAAGCTTCTGGATGGCTAGTAGACAAACTAGTCCATTCAAACTAGGGAAAAGAGCAAGTTTCAGATGGTTTTAAAGAAAAACTTGTCAGAGAATGTCAAGTTATTGGTTTAGAGCCATCACTTGTAATACTCTTTTTTCCTCTCCAAACTAAAATGACAGATTTTCCAGCACAACAGCAGCACAATTACCCAATAGCTGTTACAACGAAGTAAAAATTAAAGATGAAACTGTCGCTAAGAATAGTTTATGCCTAGGAATCAGTGATTACAGTCCGTAAGAACAGAATCAGGACAGTCTGTAACACATCACGTATTTTATTTCACAGTTCTGAAAGCTTAATCTCCTACACTTCAGTTAAGCTGAACACAAAAAAGATTTAGGCACCAGAGGTGTGAATGAGAGTTAAGAATGGAATGTTTGTACAGCAAAAAATAAAATCAAATCATTTTCCAGCCGAGAACAACTCTGACTGAAAGCCTATTCTGGATCACAAATGAAAGAAGGGCTCTAACTAGAAATTACCGAGCAAAATTAAAAGAAAGGGGAAATAAATATTCATAACCCTAAAAAAGAAATTATGAAGTCCAGCAAACTGATAGGAGAAGCTTAAGAAAAGGTATTGTGTGTGACAAAAAATGTTGGTTGGTAAGTATAGCAAAACCAAAGGATAACCTAGAAACAAGCCAGCTGCTAGATTGAAATGGTAAAATTGTTACTAGCGGTACAAAAAAGGCAGAAACATGCAATAATCATTGTTTTCTTGACCTATAAAAAGCAAAACAATGTACAAGTACAACAAAGCATGTCTCTATTAGTAACAGAGAAACATATTGAATTTTTAAAAGGAAAAAAATGCATCTAATTCAGCAAGCTCCATAACTTGCATTCAAGAGTAAAAAGAACTAAGAATAATTGTGAAGTTCAGGTAATTTCTCTTCTCGCAATACTGACAAGAATTAAAAAAAAAAAAAGTAGATTAACAACACTGTACCAAAATTTAAGAACAAATGAGGAAATCCATGGAACTAAAGACAACTGCACCTGACAACCCAAGGAAAAAACAGTGAAAAAGGTGGGGGGGAGGGACGGGGAGAGGGGAAATTATGCATTAGGAGCATTATCATAGAATCATTAAGGTTGGAAGAGACCTCAAGGATCATCTAGTCTAACCGTCCCCCTACCACCTATTACCCACTAAACCATGTCCCTAAGTACCACATCTAACCTTTCCTTAAACACCCTCAGGGATGGTGACTCCACCACCTCCCTGGGCAACCCGTTCCAAAGCCCGACCACCCTTTCAGAGAAGAAATTTCTCCTCGTCTCCTAAACCTAAACCTCCCCTGGCGCAACTTGCAGCCATTCCCCCTTGTCCTGTCACTAGTTATCTGCGAGAAGAGGCCGACCCCCAGCTCACCACAACCTCCTTTCAGGTAGTTGTAGAGGGCAGTAAGGTCTCCCCTGAGCCTCCTCTTCTCCAGACTCAACAAGCCCAGTTCCTTCAGCCGCTCCTCATATGACCTGTGCTCCAGACCCTTCACCAGTTTCGTTGCCCTTCTCCGGACACGCTCCAGGGCCTCGATGTCTTTCTTGTGGTGAGGGGCCCAAAACTGGACACAGTACTCGAGGTGCGGCCTCACCAGGGCTGAGTACAGGGGGACAATCACCTCCCTGCTCCTGCTGGCCACACTATTCCTGATACAAGACAGGATGCCACTGGCCTTCTTGGCCACCTGAGCACACTGCCGGCTCATGTCCAAGTGAGCGTCAACCAACACCCCCAGGTCCTTTTCCTCTACACAGCTTTCCAGCCACCCTGCCCCAAAATGAATAATTTTTTTTAAAATTAATTCCAGTCATTAAGTTTTATGGGAACGTAGGTCTTACCAACCCTAAATAAATAAATAAATACCAAGTTTTAGCTGAAAAAAAAAAATATCAGAAAGAGCTTATTTATTTTAGAAGTACAGTAGTTAGTATTGATAAATCAAATACTTTATAATTAGCAACACAACGTGATGTTTAGGCAAGCTACTGCTGGAATAGTAAGTTAAGTGGTGCTTGGTGCCGACAGAGGCAGCGAGGAGCAAAGATCAGAGCCTGTGGATCCTTTGGCCAATTTAGATCTAAAATACCTCCTGATGAATACTAAATGATTTCCTAATAGATCCCTTTTATATTTGGCAGAACACATCTGAAAATAAAGATTGCAAACCCTCCCTGAAAGAACAAAAGGAGGACTGCTCCAGGAAGCGGCAACTGAAAAAGAACTGCATTAACTCAGATACAGTTTGATAGCTGAAAACCCCGAAAGGCTGAAATAAAAAGAGCAAACATTAGTCACAGCTTTGGGAGCAGACCAGTACACAGGATCTTTTCTTCTTTAGTTGGTGTCAACAGGAAAAATGTAAGAGTAGGACATGCTGCTCCACAACTCCATTTAAGAACATGTGAGAGCTTGAATGTTCAAGAAAATGCTGAAACTCTTACAAACCCAAAGCTATATTGATGAAAACATACAAGTAGCCTTTTGAAGAAATACTTGGTACTAAGAAACTTCCTCATTTCACAGGAAAAAGTTGAAAACCAACAAAAACCCAAAGAACGTAACTAACCAAAGGTTTGAATACGAAAAAAATTAGAGTAGCTTTTTCGCCAACTTATGCCTAGTTCCAAGCAAGGGTAATACACACGTACATCTCAGAGAATTCCGAGATCAGGACCAGGTGTCTTCTAAGACGCAGCAAATTAACCAAGCTGTCCTGGTTTCAGCTGAAAGAGTTAATCTTCTTCACAGTAGCTAGTACAGGGCTGTGTTTTGGATCTGTGCTGGAAGCAGCGCTGATAGTGCGGAGATGTTTTTGCTGTTGCTGAGCGATGCTCACACAGAGCCAAGGCCTTTGCTGCTTCTCGCACCGCCCCACCGGCGGGATGGCTGGGGGTGTGCGGGGAGCTGGGAGGGGACAGACAGGACAGCTGACCCCAACTGACCAAAGGGATATTCCATACCATATGGCGTCATGCTCGGTTTATAAGGGGCTGGGGGAAGAGGAAGGGGCATGGTGGGGGGGGCGGCAGTGTTGGGAGTGATGGCGTTTGTCTTCCCAAGTAACCATTACGCGTGACGGAGCCCTGCTGTCCTGGGGATGGCTGAACCCCTGCCTGCCGTGGGCAGTGGGGAATGAATTCCTTGGTCTGCCTTGCTTGTGCACGCGGCTTTTGCTTCACTTATTAAACTCTTGTATCTGAACCCAGAAGTTCTCTCACTTTCACTCTTCTGATTCTCTCCCCCTTTCCGAAGCGGGGGACTGAGTGAGCATCTGCGTGGTGCTCAGCTGCCGGCTGGGGTAAAACCACGACACAAGCTCAAGATATTAGGCTTGTTACAAGAAGAATTTGGTCAAAGGCAAAGCGTGTGCTAAAAGAAATTAAAGCTGGATAATGTAACGGATCTAAGAGAGAGATCACTCAAGACAAAGTGCATACAGAAGGTCCTGCAAACAGTGTTAAGAGAAGTACCTAAACATGTTTCAGCTTCCAACCCAAGAGAAACACGGTTTCTTACCAAGTCCTCACTTCTTTTATTCTTCATGCTTTTTTACAATTAAGTTACTTCTTGTTTTAAAAACAAAAAAAAATTGTCTACAGCAAGAAGGAGGTTAATGAAGTCTGCTCTGCTGAGCGGTTATAGCCATATAAAAAATGGAATAAAATCTAAAATGGTGCTGGCATAGGAGAATTTTTCTTATTCCAGCCTGAGCCAAGCAAAAGCCACCTGTGCCCTTTGGAAAAGAAGAACAACAGAAGTCCTGTACAAATAAATATGTGAACTCACCTACTCTAACTGCACTGTTCACACATGCTCCACCATTCAGACTAATCCAGGGCCAAATACTGAAACAGAGTTCAGTTATTGACATGTGAAAATTCTAACACAATTCTATCCAAAAATAGGAACCTTGTTTAGCATCTGGAACAAAAAGTTGCAAGCAACAGGTCTGAATGACATACTGACATGATGCAGCACTTAGTTTCTTTCAAGTATTCTGCTGTTAACTAACGGGCTTGGGTATTTTCCCTCCAGAGCTCAGTAATGACTAAGAATTAAAAAAAAAGCACTAAAATATTCCAGCTAATTTACTCAGAAATATATTCCCAATAAAGAACAAAAAGGGTTTTCCTTCTAAATCAAGGTCAACGCGGTTAGGGTAAGCTAAAACAGCTCCTTGAAAAGCATTTAAACAAGATTTCAGAATTACAATAAGCTAGAAGTTTATTTCACTACACATTGCAGATTTCCAAAAGAGAAATTAGCATTGAGTTCATTCCTTAAGCATCTAACATGCAGAATCTACATCATAATGCTGCAGCACTTCACTGCCAACTGCTACAGAATTCCAGACACTGAATATTAACAGTAACAGAATTAAATATTTAAGCGCTAATAAGCTATAAAAGCAACATTACAGTATCATTTAGTGCTTGCATTTCATGCATTTGAACATAGTTTTAAGTTTATGATGGCTTTCTCATTAAGTCATTGTCAGCTCCTGTAATTAATAACTGTTGGAACATATTTGCAATTTTATTTCAGCCATGGAACATCTGAGAGGTGCAAGTACTCACTTATTGAAGTTTTTAGCACAGAAACAGAAGTTAGTAATAATTCAGATTCTAAGATCTCAATACAAAGAATCCACCCTAAAAATATTCTCACCAGATTTCTCTCATTTAAAGTGCTTGAACTATTTTATCCAAACGTTATTTTTTTGCTTTTTGTTGTGCAAGTGAGCTGCAAAGAGTCTTACCTTACTACAGGATCACTTTCCAGTAACTCAGTGAGTCGCTGCAATTGTTCAGGTTGAATGGATCGTCCCAGCAGGGCTTCAGTGTTAGTGTAGATCAGAAATGCTGACACAGTTCCTAACAAAGTTCCAACACCCAGAGACCCCACACTGTCATAATAAGGGTTTCCTAAACAAGACATGTTAAATTAGTTTCACAGAGCATTTCTAAAACATAGCAGATAATTTAGATTTCACACTGAAAAGAGAACATAGTTTTAGGAGTTTTGGGTTTTGCTTTTTGGTGGGATTTTTGGGGGTTTTTTTGTTTGTTTGGTTGGTTTTTTTTAATGCACTGGCAATTCTTTCCCACTGAGGAACAAAATGAAGCTAGAAGAAAACAAGTTATCTTAAGATAAAGTCTCAAGTACCTTCTGTCCCTCAGCCATTCCTGTGACCTGCAGGACTCATAAGTAAGTAAACTCTTGTCAGCTATTTGGGTTTCTATGTATAGACCTATCTTTACTAATATAATATTATATACATCTAAACATAGGCAGTAAAACAAAAGTCTGTTCTTTTAACAGGAACTCAAAAACTTGCAAGTATTAAATATTTCTGGAATCCAGTACTTGTACAGTAAGTTTTAAATACATTCATTTTCAGATTTGTAGAAACAGTAACATATTTTTAAGTTTATGGGGGAAACTGGAGATAGAATAAAAAAATTACTTCTATATTAAAAAAAAAAATTAAACTTTCAATTGACTCATTAGAAGCCAGAGAGAAATGAAGTAACAATTTTTTTTTTTTAAACAACTGAAAAGCCAAAGCCAATACTTAAAAAGAGACAAATAATCGATCTTTCCTCTTTTGAAAACTTCACTGTGCAAAGACAGACTTTGAATCAGTTGCCATACAGATTATCCTACCTGCGTGAGTCAGGTTTGCCACACTGTTCAGGAGCAACTATTGTAATCTCCAGATAACACTAACACCACTACATATCAAAAGGAAGAAAAGAACTGCTTCCATAATTCCTCCCCATGCACATGGAGCGGTGCACCACTGAATAAGAAAGCTCAAACTATGTAATCCTACCATGGCACAAAGTGATTTACTTAAGCGACCACAATAAATATACCTTTAGTAAAAAACACCTTAGTTTGTACAACAAAATAGCTCAAAAGGAAGCTAGACTCATCTACATGTACTCTTTCGACCTTAACCCCACCAATAATAGACGTATAAAAAACCCTCAGATTTTTATTTTCAACTCAAACTATGAGAAATCAAATCAGAGAAAAGCATAAGCCTCCAGAACCTTACACAGTCAAGTATCACAAAAAGAGTAGAGATTTAAGTCAACCCATATAAACTAAATGCTCTGTGTTCATATCATCCATGGGAGGAAATTCACATCCTGCTTGCCTCAGTTTGAAGCAGAATTTTACCTGTTAAAGAAGTCAGACCCATACAGGTAGCCGCTACAGCCACACTCAGAACTGCTGCAGCATCCTCTAGTAATATGACGTTTGTACTGGGATCACGACTCTGCACGACTGCGTATACAAGAAAAAAAAAATACATTGCTTTGGAAAGCTTAGTTACATTATGCACAGTACTTAACAAACTATACTTACACCAGCAACTTAAGAGAAAAATTTCTGTAAGTATATAGTGTAAACTGAAATTTTGCAAATGCACACACTTCTGAAAGTATTCGTAAATACACAGAACAAGCCCTGTACCAATTATAGAAGATTCTCCAAAACGTTTGAAAAATTTATCCTGAAAAATGCAAGTAGTTTAGTAAAAGTATCTAAGTAGTGTTACTTAAACCAACAGGTTTTCACCTAACTCATAAAATGTGTTTGGTACTAGAATAGAGGACAGATCAATAAAGCAAGGGGAAAGGGAAAACTGACAAAATTGTTTCTTTCATTATGCAAATACAGGTGAATTGATTCTGTTTTAAATAACCACATACCTTATTGCTATAACGACACATACCATATTGATAAAATGACAGACCCTTGGCTCGAGCACTCCTGCGAATTTCATTTATAGCAACAAGAAGCGTAGCTGAAACAACACCAAAGTAGTTGCTGAAAACGGTTATAGGCAAAAAAACTTGTTTCTATTTTGAGAAGAGGGAACTTTTCTTTATATCATAGCAACAGAGCCTCAAGAAAACTCTGATTATTGATACTTTGAATAATGACAAAGCATAAAGTTACCTTCTTTTCTACATGTGTCTCCCATACAAATTGGAAGCTACATTCACTGACAGCTTAACACCGATAAGGCATTCTACGTGTATTTTCCAAATGATGTGTTCTTCAACTTAGTACATAGATAAGAAAAAAGATTTTGCCACATTTTTTTTGTTTGTTTATAACTCAAACAAGGACCAATTATTACTCTAATTACTCACATTATACTCTTAGCGATTACAAATACTTAAATAGAAATATTTCTTGAAACTGCATACCTCCTTCAGATACCAATGACCCTGCTAAAATGCAGTATGCCTGTATGGGGGAAAAAAAAAACCACCCTCAATTATTATGCTATATGCACCTATCTCTTCACCACAGACTATTCAAACACAGTATTCCAGAACCCCATTACCCACTGTGTCCTGTAGCTACCCCTAAACAGATGCCAACAATATTTTAAGTCTGCAATATATTGCAAAATAGGAAAGATGGACCTCTTGGGAAGTGTGAAGGGAAGACGTAGGGTTTAAAAAACAGCTCATTTTGCTATAGGATCAGCTGTAGTTTAGAATTATTTTTTTCTTAAAATACACTTGCGTTAAGGATGGTTTGAGTTAATTGCGTGAGGAACTGACTGAGGAAGTGCATTTCAGACTGTGCCATTACTTTCTATTAAGTCAACAGTGTTAGATAAAATATCCAACAAGATTAGCTTACCCAGAGAAGAGATTCTATAGGATGAGGGTGGAGCAAGCCTATGATCCCATGATACCAAGAAAGTCCTGCACCCATCATGAAAATGCCCACCCCACTAATCAGGGAGGCAATATAGCGCATGTTTGTGAAACCATACCTAGATGAAAACAAAGAAAGTCATTTAGGAAAATAAGACTGTATCTCTGCAAACATACGTACAAGGTTTTTTTCCATTAATTTTTACATGTCTCACATTATCATATGACTGGGCATCTATTTAAGACAGAGCTGTTAAATCCAACCTAATCCAAGGCGAAAAAAAGCCACCGAGAAGAGGATCTGTAGTACACACATCGAGCATAGATATTTCTCTAATTCGTTTTTAAACAAGCTATTTACATAGCTGTATTAGCTCTTGTGTTCTTACTATTGTAAAAAAATCATGTCACTGTTACCTTTTATTAAAATACTACTTCTAGATGAAAACACTAGTCTTAGAGGCAGCTGGTCTACATATTTTATAACGCTATTTTAAAGGGAATAAAATTTGTGACATCTTTAAGTAGTTCACCTAACTGCAGACATTCAACATCTGCAGTTTTTAAGAGCAGTGGGAAGAGCTAAAACAATATTAATAATAAAAAAAAGGAATAAAGGTACCATTTTAACTGCTACTACAAATAGTACATTTCTTTTTCCACATTTAAGTACCAATAGTAAAAAAAGACTATATTGAGGAAGAAGGGAAAAAAGTAAGGGGGGGGAAGGAGATACAATGAATATTTAGTCAAATTTCACATTACAACATTTTTCAAATAACCTGATGCTCTTAATGAAGAAAAGCTTAACTAATTCAGTAAACTAGACATATTTTGAACCAGTGCTCACAGTATGAATGACTTGCCCAAACACATGAAGTGTAAAGCAGGTCAACACCAAGAAAATACCATGTAATGTGTAGCTTCTAAGTTTCATGAAGTTAGAAGAACTTATCAATAATATCCCTAGTACTCAGGTAAAAACAAAGAGTAGTTTAAGTCAAACACAACTTCTTATGATACAAGTAGCTGCCTTGCAGAAAAGCACTTTGTTGAAAACAGAAAGAGGACGGCATTTTTTTATTTTAAAAGATCTTGTCGTTCATATGAACAGTGTTTAAAACCAAAGTAAATTTATCATTAGAAGAGCCCAGACCAACTTAAGGAAATAATGCCAGTTAAAATAATACACATCAAAAAGCACACCACAAAAAATACCATAACATAAAACATGCATCAAGCCACTGAAGCTAAAACTCCTGCAGTTTAGAAGAAATCCCTTTTCTTATTTTACCTTTTGTAAAATCAGAAACAATGCATTTCAGAAAGCACACAAAACAGCAGATTAAAAAGAACAAGATGATGCACAAACAAGAACTGATCTTACTCCTATATATAATTACCAAAATCATTATTTACTCAAAAAGCTTACGGATGACTAGGGTCAGGCGTTCTTGCAGACTGACTGATGCCCAAAGCTAGTAATGCCTATTTAAGACAAAAGGAAAAAACCTTTGTTAAAAAAAAAAATAAAAAATTATTTAGAAACATGCTATATAAACTGAACTTGAAACATAAAGGCAGATGCAATTTGCTGATCTGCACAGGTGTTTTGTTACTCACATTTTATTAAAGCTGGAATATAATCCTCAAAATTTATCCTCTAGATCTACCGCCCCCAAAAAATTGTTAATTATACATATATATGAAAAACATAGGTAATTGTAATGTGTGCATATGTATATATATAAAATTACTGTTAATTATAATTTTAGAATTGCAACTGAAAGTGAACATTATGTGCAGTCTCAAGTGTTGTTGCTCTGCTTCAATGTGAAGGAATGAAGCTGTTCAGGAAACAGAGCTATTTAAACAAATCCCTCTTTAAGAGAAATTATGCAGAGACTATGGTGATGGCATACTACACTTAGAGCAGTAATTTCACACTGCAGTTTCTTTCAGTAGCAAACTTCGTATTCTCCAAACTAAAGAAAAAATTATTGTGAAGGAAGAAATAAAAAACTCTTGCTATCTAAATATATTTGGCCTATTTGGGATATATTTAATTAGGCACGTATTAAACTACTGATGCAGTAAGTTACAAATCTAGACCTCAATTTTGCAAAGCACGCGTTTTGTTTTAGGACTACAAATTATTGAAACATAATAGCAAGTACTAAAATTTAGACACTTTAGTCTTCACAGCAGCAAGCTGCTTTAAGGCAGCAAGGTTTCTCCTGTGTTTTCCCCAAAACCACATACTCGAACATTGGAACAAAGCCCACACACACTTCCAGAGGAACATTAAAAAACAGAACAGCTCTTCTATGTATAAGTGGTAGATAATACCACTATCGAACTTGGTTCACCTCTAAATTAACACACTTGTCCAAATGGGGAAGAAAAAATAAAATACACACTGTAAGTCTGCCTCCCCATAAATTTCTTCACGTATCAGTTGAGTTAGTAACAGGACCCCATTTTCACCTTACAGCTAGTTGTATAAATGGTTGTATAAAACCATTTATGGAAAAATAGCAAAGAAAATGCAAGTCCTCAACTCAATATTTCTCAACAGAGAAGCACACTAGGTATAACTGAAGCAAAAAGGTAGCCAAAACTTCATGAAAATGCTTTTCAAGATGTTAAGTCTTACTATGGAGCTCTAACGCTCCATACATTCCTCACCTGCATTTTACACGAGTCAAGCTATCCAAGGACTCCTCTTGCTTGAGCTACAAGAGGGTTTCAGCCACTCATCTTTAAGTATTCTTTTGTTTGTTTCCAAAGCCTTGCTGTGTCAAAAACTGTAACAAGAGAGATTCCTCCTACACTGGGAGAAGGGCAGATTTCAAGGTCTCATAATGTATGCCTCAAGCATACTAAAGAAAATAGCGGAAAAGACAACAATAATTTTTTCTCTGCACACTAATGTTATGTGTCTAGCTCTGAGTTTGCCACACCACCCATCAAAGTAAATGTGTCAGGTATGCAGCTACTTGTGCCATGAGAGGCTGTTAAGGCAGCCTAGGAATAGAAAAAGAAACAGAAATGCTTAAATTCTCATCATCATGCTATCAAGAGATGACTAAGCAAAGCCTATCATTCTACTGCAATACCTGACAGGAAAAGCATCTCAAGTCAACATTTTTAGTTTCAAGTCCCATCTATGATCCATGAAGTAGCTCAGTATAGTTCTGCTCACTACAACTCCTCTCTTTCAACTCAATTCTAAAAAAAACCTTAAAGACTCTACATTATGATTTGTATCATTTTTACATTAATACAAGTTTTAAAACACCCAATTTTAATTTTTTATTATCTGGACAAGCACTCAGTAATACTCTTGTCCAAGAAGGGCAGGGCAGAGGGGAGCAAGCATGTAACCCAAATCACTGAGATGTTGTTCTGACACCACTTCCTAAAGATAAGGCTAGTCACATTACACATCCAGATTGTCGCAAACAAAATTAAGCCTGTCCTGGGACTTATTTTCTAATATTTGTTTATTTGGCTAATATTATAACCCATTTAACCTTTTTATTGAGCTTTCATCTCGATAGTTATAGGGAAAATGTATTACAACTGAAATATGGAACAAACAACTACATGAAAAAACAATGGATTAGAAAAGAAGTCAACAGAAGTAATTGGGGCAGGAGGTTTGAAATAATGGAGGTGTATTACAAATCATACTGTACTGTATTATATTAGTAGAAATACTAATCCAAACACCATTCAAACAGAATTTATTTATAATTACAGATGACACATTCTAGATTCTTTCTGCATTTAAGGCTTCTAGACTAGTCAGTTATTTTACTGTTTGCTTATACACCCCTCCATCAAATTGCTGGTATCAGCATAAAAATAAAT
The DNA here is from genome assembly GCA_013399095.1 of Psophia crepitans. NCBI lineage: Eukaryota > Metazoa > Chordata > Aves > Gruiformes > Psophiidae > Psophia > Psophia crepitans. The sequence goes on from VWZZ01005504.1 coordinate 545,555, forward strand.
AAATAAAAGAGCAGCTAGATAAACCTGTAGAAACCAGTAGTTAAAGCCACTAGTTTTGGCAAGTAAATTTGCAACAGAGTAACACCAGCTTTGCACTCAGATTGGGGAACAGCAGAAAGGGCAGCATTTCTAAAGTAGTGCGAATTTCTTACAAAATATGCCTACATCTGGCTACAATTTGATAAAAACTGTATATAACATTACTTTGTAAGTGAGAATCACTTTTGCCTCTGGGAAGCTAAAAAAGTAAGACGTGTATACTACACTAACATAGAAAAGAGTGTATCTTCCCCCCACTGCCCACACACAGAGCTTGTTATACTCTGGGCAGGCACTGTTACCTAAATGACTGAAACCAGAAACTATTTAATAATAAAGTAAAACAAAAAAACACCCTCTCCCAGACGAAACTGTTAAAAAAAAACCTAGTTTGCCTCAAAATTATTTAAATAGTCATTAGATTGAGTACTAGCTTTTTTCCTCCTAGAAGATATCATTGTTAATTCTAAGGAGCATGCAAACTATATAAAACAGCACAAAAATTATCACGGGTACTGAACAGGATGAGCACTGCAAATATACATGACAGCAGAATCTGAAAGTCATTTTTAATAAGAGTTGTGGCTAATAAACTTGGAATTTCTAGGCTCCTCTACACCACCAATGTTATCTATGAGTAAACTTTGTAAAGAAAACCAAAGTATTTTGTCACGAGCTCTAGTCCTCCTAAAAAAAAAAAATACACTGTTTTCATTTCTCTGGTGTTTACTATTTAGAACATATAGGCAAACTGAAGAACACTAGTAGATTGAATTATTGCTTTCAAGTGTAATACAGCTACTATAAGTATCTGTCTTTATTCCTGAAAAATTATAGTAAGTGCTAACTTAAGCAGAATGGAAGAAATACTCACCTGGTTGCATGTGTCTGCTAAAGAATGTATGGCTTCTGAAAACATACTTGCAGAACCCGTGTAAACCCAAGCAAGCAGCTTAAAGAAAAAGTTCAACCCATTTCTGAAAACAAAGAGAAGAAATAAGCTAAAGAACAACAGAATATTTGGTCTTCAATGTTTTCAGCAAAACCACAAGTCCTGTATAATTACGCATTACCTGCCAGTGAGTGGTGAAACCAAGTACCAGTTTAATCATTAGAGACCTGTACAGGCAGATAAGGCATACACATTTTCTGCATGGTTGCTGTTAAAATGCCCTTTCAGCTAACCTGGATATGTAAGATACACAAGTTAACTTTCCAAAATCCTTAACTTCTAAGCAGTCCTGAATGAGTTACACTACCTGAAAACTACTAAACTTTCACTACTCAGAACAACTAATGGCCTCCCAGTGCAAGAATACAAGTCTTAACGATTTCCTTGTCTCTTTCTTTAATCCTTCTCCTCCTCTTATACATCCCCTCCTGACACTGGAGTGCAAGGCTTCCCACTTCAATCTCAGCTTGAGCAATTCCCAGCAGGTTACAAACATAAAACAACAGACAGGAAGACAAGGCTGTCATTAGATTGTGCTGTACAAATTATCTATGGAACTTTTCCATTAAGATGTCCAGTGCAACTTGTCAAGTCTTTTTTAGGTTACAAGCTCACTGGAGTAAGCATTGTGTTATGTTATACAGAGAAAGGTAACTACTAGCACTAAAATCTCACTTCAAACATTCATCAGAATCAGTAGGTTAATCGTTACAATCATATTGCAAAGAAAATTAGACTAGAGGATTATAACATTCTCCTCCTCTTAATATATTTGAGTTTAGCTTAGTGGCAATTTTTAAAACTATTCAATTGAAATTAAGTGTTACAGATATTAACAACATCTTGCAGTTGCATTTTCGAACAACCACCTGCCAAGAAATTACATTTAAGTTAGAGGAAGCAGAATTCCAACCCCTTGCCATACACCAAGTTATACAGTTGATTAAATGACATTCATTTCCAAGGTCACCCTTAAGGAACTTCTGTGAAAGTACATCCACTTCTTCAAGCAAGAGGTAGCACTGCTTTTTATACCTCCTTCCCTCCAAGGACCTGAACATGCTTTACAATCTTAAATTTACTCTCACTACCTCATGAGATGGTGAAGCATCACTGTAATTTACAGATAGGTAATAAAAAAATGCATTTTAGTGGATAACTCGAGAAGAAAGGAAGGCTGTTGTAACACAAAACCGTAACTTAAACTCCCTGTGTGAATTACAAGTCCTTCCAACTCACAGCACAGTGCATCTTTAGCATAGAAAGAAAATGAAATAAATTACAGTGGGATTCATGAGCACAGTCTCTTGACTTTTGTATTGTTCTTCTCAATGTTGTATTAATGGAGTTGACAGCTTATCTGAAGGTACAATTCAGCTGTGGGGCCCCCACCTGTTCAGATGACACAATAGGCACTCAGCTGGTATTTTATTTTACATTGACATCCTAGATTTGACATCCTAGACATCTATAAAGAAATACCAGTATGATTTTTCAAATGTCAGGCTCTGCAAAATCAATCTGTTAAGAATGTCCAGCAAGTGGGATACATAGAATAGAAAGTTGAAGAGTGCTACATGGAAAATAATTACAAAAAACCCAGTGAGTCTATGGAGCTATCAGGGCTATTTGGTGTTTCCTATCTGATGTTCACATCAATATGAGACAATAGACAGAAGTCGGGGGTGGGGGGGGAAGAAGAGTCAGGTTTTTACTGCAAATAAAACACGTATTGCTTTAAAACACAGATCTACCACTGCATATGAAAATAATAAGCCCTATGAAAGCCTAAATTCTGTTGAAGAAATACCATGAAGATTTTAAACAGTAGAGGAAAAATAATCCAAAACCAGCAGATTCTGAGGAGGCAGCTGAAATACGCTGAATCAATTTGAAACAAAGTTATCTTTCAGATCAGTCACCACCAATTCAGAAAGTATTCTCTCTACTGTACTGAACTGACTGATGTAGCTACCTCATTTCTATCTGCACAGACCTGAAAGAGTAGGAATCTTAACAGAACTTAAACCAAAGCTAGGTATAGTCTGAAAAAGATTTATTTTAAAGTTGTGGACATCATGCCAAGAAATAATAATAAAAAAAAAAAAAACAAACCAAAACAAACACAAAATATCTCACCACTGATTCATTAGACACAATTCTCTTGCCATTAAACCTACTATTATACAGCATTTTCTAATAAATCTCTCTTCTACACCCAGAAAATAATCTGTTTCATTCAACACAAGGTTATAATTGTGTTCTAAAGTCCCACAGGACGAAGACATTCACCAACAAAATGGGGGAAAGTGTTGAAACAGATAAACATCTTCCTTGTTGTCAGAGGTCTTACCAATTGTAGTGTAAAGTCTAAACTCAATTGGTAACTTTAAAACATACCGATACATCCACACAATCAGCCTTTCTTTGAAAAAATAAAAAATACACAAATGCAAAAGTAGATCAAAATCAATTCTTCAAATCAAGTTTCCTAAGTTAATAGTTTACATTATATTTGAAACAAATTCAAATAAATCTATCTTGACTGAACTGTAAACTTAAAAAAAAAAAGGGCATTAACACCTGCTTTTACATACTTATCATTCCAAATTTATTTCAAAGATAACCACCTCAAAATTCCAAGATATACATGGGAAACAGGAATTCTGGGGAATTGAGACATACATATAATGGTACCATCATGTGATTGCCCACCTTTTATACACTACCTTACAACGTAAGGTAATGGTCTATAAGGATCTGGCCTGATTTACACAACCATCCCTGTCTACTTATATAAAGTATTTAGGCTTTTGAAGAAAGAATAATTTAAAAAGTCAAAATTAAAAAAAAAAATCAAAATGTTCAGATCCATTATGAATCTATGGGGGAAAAAAAATCTTCTATTTATGCTCTAGATTTAAGAACTAAACACATTTCATCACATCTATTTCCAGAGAAGCAGTAACATTACCAACACCCTTGATCACTAGTATTCCCAAAAAAAATATTACATACCCTGCAAACTTTGTCTCGTTTAAAAGGTAAAACATTAGCATGACAATGAAATCACTTCAACAATGCCAGACTCTGAGGAACAGATCATGCCCTTTTTAATAAAAAACACTGCCTTCCTGTATTTCTCCAACAGACTGTTAAAGTTTTTCCTCGCACACAGAATCCTATGAACAGAGTGCACCACTGCAGCTGGTCTACGCCCTCACATGTGATCTGTAAATAAGAACTCTGCTTTTGACTGAACCACATTTCATCCTCACTGAAGTTTGTGACAAGCCTACCAAATCATTCCAGCCAAAGAACTTCAGACAGATTGGCCTTTCTTAACCCAAAACCAGAAGCCACTGAAAATCATGCTGATGTTAAGATCAGGGCCACTAACAAAGAAGCCCGGACGGTGGCCTTGACTTAAATCTCTGAAAAGTCATCAGGTATTTGAGGGTCACAAGAGATCCTTTAACTTCTAAAAAAGCTCCACAAAGAGATGACTGAGTAATACAACAGGCTCTACAAACTTCTGCTGGCCTGGTTGCCAGGCATTCATCTATAACAGCGCCTAATCATCCAAAAGGTATTTATGAAGTGAAGAGAGTGCAATGTTTATAGCAATACCCTATTTACAAAGCAGGAGGAAAGGTCTGTTTTCTCTACATCACTGTAAAAGAAAGTGAAGGAGGTTGAAGTGACCATGAACCTTCCCCTCCATTTTTTTTTTTTAACATTGGAAACATCCATACTAGCAGTTCTTACATGTTTTTAACTTAGAAAGCTCTGAATAGTTACTAGTAGAATACTCAATAAAGAAGGAGGTTTTCGGTCAAAATAGCTTTGTGGGTTTTTTTCCCCCCTAATCAAAAAGCATATAGTTTTGTAGGAAAATCTAAAAAACTTACTTCCTGCCCAAAATATTGTTTACTGTGCCAAAAAGAAAAAAAGCATTTTCCCTATGTTTCTACATTGCTTCTTTATATCAACAGTGTCTTAGCAAATAAATACCTTTTATAAAATCAAATTTATTTTTAAAAATTCACAGATTTTATGGCAAGTAAATTTTGGCCATCACTTCAACCACCTCTGTTTATTTGAAGCCTGATAGTCTGTGTGTTCATTTGCTTTAATTCAGGATCATTAGTTTAGTTTTGTTGCACTCAAACTTCTAAGACATGTGAAAGGCAAAAACCTCCTAAATCATTCCCTTTTCTGTTAGAGAGGAAGAGTGTTGAATAACAAGAGAAAAGAGGAAAGTTAATTATTTTCTGTTGGTTGTATGGAAGATTATTTAAAACATATGAAAAGCTTCCCCTCAAGAAGCAGCAAGAAACAAGGACAACTTTAAATGCCTGCCACTCCACGTCCTTCAAAATTTTAGTTTTTACTTTAAAACATTGGCTCTTCTCTGCTCAGAGATACATTCTATCCCTGATGTCTATATATTGATGAATGTATTTACCTAAACTCTCTCCCATCAACAATGAAAACACAAATCTATTACCTTCGGTTACAGAGACACAGGCATCTTTATCTTGAATACACACTGTTCTCATTTCCAGGATAATAAAAATAAATTGTTTTATACTTGCATAAACAAGACATTTTTTCAAACTCACATGCAAATAGCTACCATTACCACCTTCCCTGGTCCCTTGAAAAACATAGCTGCGGCACTGGAGCGTGGCTACATAAAGAAATAAGAGATTATTAAAATAAAATAACCAAATCTTGACCTTATGAAGGACCTACCATACAAATTCTTACATAAAAACTTTGCATTACCCTGTATTGTAAAAGTGAAGCTACAGTCCTTGAAGCCTACTAATTTACTACTGAATGCTTACCCAAATTGCAGTTGGGTCTTACACATTTCTACAAATGGATGGCTTTTAAAAAGATAAACTACCAGCAAAGCCTCCAGCAGAGGCCACTGCATCCTTAAGGACAGGAGCCAGCTGTGCAGCAGAATGATTAAGAAATCATTCTACCATAGCAGAGCACCTGCATCTAGGGAATGAGTCTGCTTAGGCAAAGAGAAAGGGTCAGTAGAACATAAAGCAAACTGTTAAAGTTTTGGGTTTTGGCTGTTTTGTTTTGTGGATGTTTTTTTTCCTTGAAAAACCTATTTAATATTTTTAAATGAACTATACATGTTTACAGGCTATAGATGAAAACACAAATACAGCTGCAATTTTGTCAATAAGGTGGCAATTGACAAAAGACAGCTTATTGGTGGATTACTCTGCCACAGTAGGAACCCATTTAAACCTGCATCATAACTTTTACCACTCTATTACAGTTAGAGATAGATCTGGTATATTACAGTGCAAGTAAATCTTTCAGTAATAGTCAGTTAGTTAAGCTTATGCAACTGTTTCCCAACTTTTTCCTTTAAAAGGTGTCATAGTACATCTCATGGCATTTTTCTAGCCAAAAAACTTTAACACACCTCTTACCTTAGTATTTCCAAAGAACTCCTTGTATTCCCTCAACAGCCTTTGGTTTCTAAATAGATCTGCAACACAAAGTTGTTATCACGAATACTTACTAGCAACCAGTAGTTTCTAGGAATTTGATTCTATTTTTTTTTATGCAGCAGCCAACTTCTAGCAAGAGCTACATGATCTTATTTCATTAAAATCCCTTAAAGGAATCTTTCTTTGTGAAAAACTTCTCTGCTAATATTGTTAATCATAAACACACAGTTACATACTCATGCAAAATGCCAAATACAATCTGTTACGATCCTCTACATCACTGCCAATTCCACCAACAAAGGATGATACACAGAGGGAAAAACTCAAAATGTTATGTACTGTTATGGCTATCTTTCAATGTCCCTGCACCCCTCAAAAAAGAAATAATCATTCTTTATAACCAAATCCAGGTATTCTACTGCCTCCCTTGCGCCCCTTAACCCTTTCTGACATAAAGGGGGAAAGGATGTTTCAAAGCCAGCCTCTTGAAGTCAGTATTTTTCAATCCACTAATGACGTTCAGTAACTTCAAAATAAACATCGCTATACTACAGTATCTGGAAGCTGTAGTGCTAGATTCTACCCTACAGAGTTATACAAAATCCATTGCACACAGCAATTTACATGGACCAAAACAGCCAGTGGAGTACAAGGATAGTCTGTAAAAAAAGAGAGTTATCACTTCAAGTATACAATGTTTCAGTATGCTATTATGACTCATAACTTTTTTTTAAGTGACCAGCATAATAATTCTTGGACATAATTAAAAAAATGAGATTAAGATTTTGAAGCTACTAAGTCTCAGTATGAACACATACAGGCACCTTAACAAGTGCCTGCAGCTCTAGCCTTTTTACTAGGAGGGTGTTCCAGTGGCACAACTGTTTCAAACAAATGAAAAGACCTCTAATTTTAAGGTGCATAATTGGAATAAGTACCTTGAAGCAACATTGCCTCTCCTGTGATTTTAATTGACTAGCCAGATCAAAATCCATTATAAACTACTGATTCAACTGTACCGGTTATTGATAACACCAGCAAGGATGACAAAAATAATTTGAAGCAAAAAGATGATTTGGGAGTGTTTTATCCCTTCTGAAGCACAAAGGTAAGCAGAACTCATTTCAGAGGAAAACTAAATGAGTAACAGTATGGTACCAAGATTTGGATTGGGTTGAAGTCTTTCAAAAATTCTCAATTGAAAAAAAAACCAAACCATTGAAGATATTAATTATAATCTAAAAAAAGAAAGTCCCCCCCAAAAGCCTGACTATAGATCTCAACTGAATGTATATTCTCTTTGTATCAGATAGATGATAAATTATAAGACAGTAACAGACTATATCTGCACAGATAGTAATGTGTTACTCTAATACTGTACTACAAAACCTTATCAAGAATTGCTAATTCCAAATTTGTATGCTATCAATGAAGTAACACACCATCTAGCAGATTTCTAACAATCCTTCTCCACTGTTAACATTTGAAGTTATTTAAAAACTCTATACTCACTTTCTCTGTACTTGATCTCTGCCTCTTTACGTCGTTTTCTTTCTCTAGCAAGAGCCTCTGGGCTACCCCAAACTTCAAGAGACCTGCACAGAGTAAAAGCAACTTAACAATGGTTCTATTTATACATCTTCTTTTCAGTTTGACTACATTACAAATGCCTTTCCTAAAAGCAGGACATCGCATGAGTCTTTCTGATAAGCCACACAGATTACTTCACAGAATAAAAAGCTAAGCAAAAGGGGGCTGAGAACAAGCACTTAATCTTTGGACATTATCTTTGGTATGGAAACATACCCGCCATCTTTAATTACACCATGTAATTATTACAATAATGAGGATATAAAATGTGTTCAGACAGAAAATGGAAAAACATTGTTGCCCTTTCACATTGTAAACCTGACTTTTCAAAGTTCTCTCTCTGTCATATAACCCATTTTAAATGATCCAAACATTGTTTTCCATAAAAATGTTCTTACTTTGCCTCTACATCTGATCTCAGGTACACAGTGAAAGTCTCAGTGTCATCATGGGGACTTCGTCGTTTAATTTTCCTCAGCTGGTCTAAATCACTAAGGAAAGTGGACAAACAGTTTAATGCAAGAAAAAGTTCATATTATTCTAATTTTACTTTCATGTCTGGGTGATCTTTCACAATTTTGATATTGTTAATTTGCAGTACAAAACAACCTGAAGTTGTTTACTTGAGCCAAACAGATGGACAACACAAAGCAAGCGATCTCTAGGATGTTATTGAAAAATCACTGTTTTACATATTCAAAAGTCCAAATCATGTCCTCACACCATGAAATACTATACACAGAAGACAAAGTAATAGAACATTGGATAAAAAACATCCTATGAATGATCTGCGTGTAATTTATAATATGCACAAGTGGTATACAAGAGCGTTTGTGGCTTAACATCTCTAAATAGAACTCAGAGGTCATGTGACATGAAAAGCTACGAAATTTAACCTCAAGACCTACACACCCAGCACAAGCTACAAAAGATTGGATGTAACAGAACTACTTGAGGGAACAGATAAATTTCCTGGCTGAGCTATACATTAGGGCATTTACACTGAGAAGCATCAGAGATTTTTTATTTTTTTTTTAAATAAAACATTTCATTTTTAGCCCAACCAATTATCTAGTCTTTTTTTTTCCTGCTCCACCACGCTTTTGGTCAATCCAGCAAAACTTTAGCTAGTTATTTCTCTGCATAAGCCATTTATGATAAAAATATGGCAGAGGACCAAGCATAATTTATCACTGGATTTTCACCAAAGACCAATTCTGGTGACATACACTACACGTAAAAACTGGGAAGGCACAGTGACAGCATAAGAAGTTATAAACAAAGCTGCCAAGCGTTTTCATTTCATATGGGTCACACACATAACATGCATGAAATCTAACAGACGTCTCAACTATAGCAATACTCAGTAAAACCTGCTGGCAGGCATGGCATACAGTAAAAGGCAGTAAATAAGTACAAATAAATTACTTTAAGCCATCACTAAGGAAATATGCAAACGAAGTGCAAGTTCCTAATCTACTGTAACACTAAGTAAACAGGAATTAATTTCAGCCACATATATTTACATACACCACAAAAGCATTTAGAAAAAGTTGCTGTACTAAATCACTCTACAGTCACTATTACTTTTTTGAAGCACATACAGGCAAACATTCACAATCTAAATTTCAACTCAAACCCACCATACCTGGATTTAAGGCAAAACTCATTTATTGCTCTGACTCCAGTGATGAAGTTATTCTGTGTGTATTTTGGTCCATACTCTCTTTTTTTCAGGACTGCTTTCACTTAAAAACAGAAATAGGTAAGCAAGTTAAGTCGCCTCATGGAGACTACAACAGAAACTTTAAAAGGTAATTCAATCTAGCAGTATATCATCACACCTCAAAGTAGAGATCTGAAAAACATTGCTTGTCAGTGAGACAGAAAACTTAAGAGTGAAGAGAAAGGAATGTTCTTCATTGTGGAAATGAGTAAGAGCAGAATGATTTACCTCCAAAAATGCCACTTGCAGTGGCAAAATATACTGCTTGATGCTCAACAATCCACTAAGGTTATTATGGTAAATACTGACACCTGTAACCTGATTTCTGTCATCCAGTTTGAACTTAAACAATTATTTTAAGTACTTGAGTAACCACGTTCATCCTACAATGCTCCTGTGCAAAGGTGACCAAAAAGTAGAGACTTCCTAAAGTACAGTCCATCATTTACTAAGGTTAGAACAGGATGAACATTTTTAAACAAGAAGAATGCTTCCTATCTTTATTTAAAACTGATACATATCCAAAACGTATTAACCTTAGTAAAAAATAACTTGTGGGTTTATCAAACACTTACTAATCCCATCTTTCAGAAACACAGGTAAATTTCACTAAAAGAAAACACTGTAACCAAATGTTCACTGCAGCATCTCTCAACAATTCTACCCCTAGTTCAAATAACCTTATAAAACTGGCAATAAATGTGGAGGAAAAAACAACTTGGTATTTCCAAAAGAAGGACAAAGCCTGATAAAATATTATGTAAATGAAACACTTTAAACAGCACACAATTTTAAGATTAGCAATCCTTTAAAAACGTTATTGTCTTAGTAATACTTGCATCAGTAAGTTTCTAAGTCACAGCAGTATCTGAAGACTAGAATTTCGCTTTCTAGACACTATCAAAATCTTTACTATAAATTTCCTTGCTTGTGCATCTATAATCTACAAGGCAAAACTCTCTCCTCACTGAATAATATATCTATTTTTACAATTATTTCACAGTCTACCTAATTTCTCCCGTCTACCTTGTATGTTTCCCCTGCATGCATATACTAAGTGACAACAGACACAAAGAAATTGACATAAATGATGTAGAAAACTGTCTGGAAAATAAACAGAGAGACACGCTGATGTCACCTTGTTACTGACAAGTATTATGATTTTATGTTTCTTTAGATGTGGGGAAAGATAGGAAAGAATTTTGATACAGTTTATAGCCTGCTGAGTCATTTTCTCTTTTACTCAAGAGATTATGTTTTTTGACAGAGTTTAAAGAGAAATGGAAACATCTATTTTGATAGTTCTTTCCGTATGAGTGATCAAAAGCATCGGAAGTTTTTAATAGCATATTTCTCACAATATCATAACAGAAAATACCAGAATGAAGATGGAGTGAAATCAAGTCATGATAAATTAAAAGCATGAAAGTAAGTTATGTTCTTATTTTATCCACCCATGTTTTTAAATAATGTGACTAAAGGTAAAAGCATGTATTTATTACAAGCAGAAATAAGAACATTACAGGACTCAGATTAGATAGTTCATGTGGTCAAATATATTTAGAAGCAACACTGATTAGATTAACTCAGCAATAAGAAGGAACAGAGGAAGACTTAGAATAAGGAACAGGGGAAGATCAAGTACTCAGCCACACTAAGTCCAAGATGGTGAATGGACAGGCCTAAAAACATGCAAGGAGGACAGACTGTGACAACAGATGAGAAAAATTAGTCTTTTCCTGACAAACTCATCATCTTAAATGGAACAATTAAAGATAGACATAGAAGAGTAATTAGAAGGAATACTGCTGTATTTGATTTTTCAGAAGCCATTTTCAAATAACCGGGTACCAAACAAAGTTGAGATAAAAGCGTGGTTTAAAATGTTATTCACGTAACTTGTTACACAATTGAAGAGGAACCACAGTTGTCTTACACATATCTTTGACTACTAGCAGACAGCAGTAACATTTCAACACAGGAAGTATTTCTTTACCTTTTACTTGGATCGGCTCTTTAAGGAAAGATGGCTTTTGACCTGCAGTGCTCGCATCTTGTCCTGTAAAATAAAAATAAAGATCGCTGTAAATATGGAAGTACCCATTTTTCTTTTTAGTAAAGAGTTTGGTGGCTGACATAAAAAAAAACATTTTAATATTGCTTTCCATCTTTACAAATAAGACACATTTTTGTTAGATTTCCAACATTTAAAACTCCCAAAGCAAAAGACAGCAATAGTAAAAAAACAAAACAAAACAAAAAAAAATACTGCAAAATAAGACATTTAATACAGCATTGATCAATAAATGCCTAGCAGCTTGCAATCTACTTCAGAAAGTATCATTAGTTTTTAAAAAATATTTTAGCTGTGTACTTGTAGTTTGGGGGCAATCTTTATGCAAAATTTTAGATTAGTAAATATAATGAATTCTATATAGTTTATGGCTACTGATCACAGCGATTTTAAGCTGTAATTTTAAGAAACTGAAGAAGTTTTTCACTTACAAAAAGTTAGCTCCTTAAAATACAGAATATTTAAACTAAAATCCACAATGCTTGTGTCACAAGCTGGAACTAGAATGAAAACAAAGTATTTTAGCTGGTTGTGAAATTTGAAGATATGACTCAGTAAAAAGTCAATAAAATACGATTTACAGTACTGTTTAATGAATCTTAATATTTGGAAAATAATAAATTCCAATAATTTCACTGAGAAATTCTACTCAGAATCAGAAGTACTACTCGAAAATACAAACAACCGTTGCAGCCTTACCTCATACACCTCAACATAGCTTTCAGAACAAAAACCTTATGATCCTAAGATGTCAAACCAACGTATCCACTAATACTTTATAACATTGGAGGTTTGCCACACCCCCACATCATTAACAAAATTAAAACTGATCTTACCGAAAGCAATAAGTAAAAAAAAAAAGGTTTTTTAGGCAGGTTTATGTTAATTAATGAGATACTCCTAGCTTAACATGCTACTCAAATTACTCAAAGGTCAGATATTTCTGAAGCTTGGACTACATAACTACCTATACATCAGGCAATTAATTATTGCCCTAACAGCAACTGAAGGCTAATAACAATCCAAATAAACTTTCTTCAAAAAACACCACTGCTAAAATTATGAAACTGATCTTATTACACAACAAATAAGGTTGGATCATAACTAACTAGCATTCCTAAACCAGTCATCCCTATCAGTTATTTTCTGACTTTAAAACAAAAGCAAAAGACCCTCGGCTGTTCCTTTCCTTTCTTACCTGGTTTAAAACACCAGGCAGTTGATCTAAGCTAAAATTGCTTAGCAAAAACTGAGTAGTTGCTTCTTTTCAGAAACTCTGCATGCAACGATTTGTGTCATTAAAAGAAATATCACCACAACTATTTAACAAAAGATTGGGTCATAAGATTTTGGAGGAGGGAAAGGCACAAACATAACAAGATTTGTATGTATGCACAGAGACCACATCAGGTACTCTTAAAGTTTATTACCTCAGCCTAGACATTGAACAAAATCACAGTGCACCAGAGAGAAGAAAAAAAAAATACAGAATACTTCAATTCACAACTACTGTTTTTCAGATAAGCAGAGGTTGATATGATAGAACTTTCAAGATGAATACATTAATATTTTCAGTATCACATTAACAGGAAAAGCATTTCCCAAGTTTACTGATAAAGAAATGGAGGTCCAAAAGAGACCCATATTTGCTAAATACTTAAGTTACTGGAGAAGTATGGGAATATTTACAAGTAGTTTATTACCTTTCCAGAATTCTATCAAAATATGCGGTTTTAAATAAACAGTAATAATATGTCCATAATGCATAAGAAGACCCTATCCACCAGGCCCCAGAAAACACCCCATATGAAGCGTGCATGTAACAACATGCATTCCAAAATAAACTTCAAAGCAATTGTTCATCTATACACAGTATCTCTAGGCTGCAGTTTCATACACACTTGCACGTCAGTCCCTGCTCCCCGCAAAAAAAAAAAGGCAAATCTCAGGGTGCCCATGTGGCACAGCTCCACCTCAGGCTCACTATGAGTCAAGGCTGGCAGCACCTCTCCTCCAGCTGTTTCAGGAGACAGTGAGCAGGATCAGCTCACTGATCCATCTGTACCCTACCTTTGCAAAACAAGAAAGCAACTGATTTTTCACAAAACAGGCGTAAACATCATTAATTCCAGCACAAAAGAGAGAATGATCAGATAGGGGTGGGATAAGGTGGGAAGACCCCTTCTGAAGACAATCAACAATTCTATAAACTTCAGGTAATCACAAAAGCAGTAGTGCTAGACTGTCGTCACATGTCCGATTTTTAACTGTGCATTAAGAACCCAGAAAACAACAACTAGAACTGGCTCTACAGTCTTTCACTGTATTCAGGCAGACATCCTTCTGGATTAATCTCACCCTCTAGCAACCATCTTCAGCTCAAGACTTCTCAAGGAACATAAACGGTCTTAAGGGTTATCCTCTTCTCACAGACTTAGGAGACAATATCTGATTGTTACACTTAGAACAACATTTAAGATCACTTTTGTACTTCCAAACATCAGAAAAGTAGTACTCGTAGCTGGCCACAGTTACTCGCTTTCAAAGACTGCTGCAAGCCTCAAGGAATTTACAAGTTACTAAAGAAAGAACGAAAACCTGCAAGCCTGACAAGAAGAGAAGAAAATTTTCTTTAGCACACCACCTGGTTTTAGAGAAAAACATGCAGAAAAAATGCATCTGTTTGCTGAAAAGCACAGTGGTCTTCCAAATAATATATCTGCACAGTCCTACACTTAATAAGCAGAAAAAAATAGAGGATGCTATAAAGGAGCAAGGACAAGACAGTTCTGGATCTCACAAGCACCTAACTAGCACAAGATTGACAATCAAACGGAACAGCAGGGAGGGTCAGGTTATGTCGCTATATCAACTGTTTAATGTGAACGCTGCAGTTCTGACAATGTCAGAAAGCTCTGGCAGATGAGACAGATCAACCTTCTTCACCAGTCATCTACAGCCTGGCCTGCCAAAGTCACAGTGCTCTGTAGTCACACTCATTCAATCTTTATCACTAATTAATTTCACACAACAAATCTGAAATACTACAAAAAGAATTCAAGGAAACAAAGGGGTAAAATGACCTTAAATTTGATTACTCTAAACTCAAATCTTTTAAATACTGGAATGATAAAAATTTTCAGCATTCCTTCCTGCTTATGAATTTGAAATTTACATATAGATGCCCACAAGCAACAAATACTAAGAACTCTGCAACCGTAATATCACAAAATTGAAAAGAAAGAACACCAAACAAATAACGTTATCAATTGTTAAATACGTAAAGTTTTTACACATATATAAATATTCTTTATTTTTACTTAGTACTACCTGTTCCAACTTTATGCAGGGTTTCTTCAGGGGTTGATCCATTTCTATCTTCTGATCCAAGACCTTTTTTCTGACCGTTGGAGGTATAAACTCTCACTTGACTCATCAACTGCACAGGCAGACGATTGCATGGTATAATGCAAGACAGACTCCCAGTTTTCATTGAACCTTGCAATCCTAACAGGGGGAGGAAAAAAAAAAAGTCATTACAGGCAACCATTTTGGAAGGAAACAGAAGGGAAAGCGGTCCTGCTATACCAGCATAAGTTATGGGAAGTTAGCTTTTAAATACTGACCTGTGCTTATTTTACTCATGTTTAGCAATAACAAAATGGGAGTACACAGCACGCTTTCACTGCCTCCCTTCAAATATCCACTTCTAAACTTCATTCTAATGTTAGCGGTTTTTCCCCTACCATCTGGTATGCACTTTTTCTACAGACCTCCAGAAGATCTTAAGGGGTTTCAAAAAAGATACCAATCTATTTGATAAGATTGGTTTACTGATACATTACATCCCATTCTAGTCAGTCTGCCTCAAAATCTTTAAAAGACAAGTATTGATAAAAGAACAAATACAGACCACTACAAAAGCATTAGCCAGCATTGCTATTTCATTTCACTCGGTTTACTCTTTACAAACCACAGCTTACTGAAAAGAAAAACTGAACTGCGTCTATTACACATTAAGAGCAATTTTGACAGAAATTATGTTGAAAAGCACACAAGATTGTATAAAATATTTTATGCAGAAGAATCTTAAATTTTACATTTACAAAAGACAAATTACAAGATAAACATGTTAAAAAGCCTGCTGAGAAATCACCCTGGGTAGGCAATCTTCGGTTTCAAAAGACGAGCCAAAAGTAGAGTTGTATGTAGTAGAAGCCAACCTGTATAAGCAACCAGTTTCTTTCAGGCAGCAGAAACACTTCTGTAGAAAGGGTACAGAACTCGCCAACCAGAAATGCAACAGGCAAGTTGGCTGCTTTAGAAAGCACTCATTAAAAGAATACAAACATTAAAAAAAAACCCTAAGCAGTTCTGGTAAATCAAGTCATACAAAGTATGACTAATCACGTATGAATAATGCACCTCTCAACAAAGTCATACTATTTTATAAAACTGCTTATTCCATAAAAGTCTCCACAGCTTTCCTGTTATTTCAGTGCTCTAAGGTACAGCAGCACCTGCATGTACCCACGCACCGACCTGAACCTCAGAGAACAGCTTCACCAAAACAGGTCAGATAAGCTCGTCCTGACTATTAGCTATTGCTCACGTGACAAAAGCCCCAAAAAATCAACTCAACGCAGCTCAGTGAACTTATTATGACTCACAAAAGACTATGACAAATACATGGCACAACATGAGCAGTGCTCTTTCCTAAACTTCAGTGATACTAGATTAAAAAAAAAAAGAAATCAGCATGTTTAGAGGACAGTTTTCCCACTAATCCATACAAACACGAGAAACCATTAAAGGAAAGGGGGACTTGCTGTAACTCAGCCATAAGCGACTACATGAGGAGGGACCCCACCGGTCAGAATTTTAACCTCACGGGACCTTCGGCCTAAAGGAAAAGCCAGGGCTCGCTCCTCAGACCGACACAGCCCCTGTAAGACTGCGCTTCGTTTTATACAATTACCACAAACTTTCACCCCAACACGGGCGTGACGTATCAGCTTTACGTAGGACTGGGGCTGACAGGGCAGCAGGCCTACAAAGGGCGTGTGAGAACCCCGGCGATAAGGCAGTACGCTCATCAGGACACGCCTCGCCTACCCAGGCGGCTACGGACCCGAACGCTGCCCTCTTCCAAGCCGACAGCGGGAAGGCAGCCTGCGCACCCCGGCGGCTCCCGTCCCGGAGATGCCCCACAGCCGGGGCACTGTCACTGCCGCAAGGGGAACCCCTCCCGCCCCTGCTGGGGCCCGAGGCCGGCTGGCACCAGCCGCCTGCCAGCGCTGCCACTCGCTTTGCCCCACGCCAGCAGGCAGCTTCGTTACAGCTTCTTACCAGACACGACTGGGGAAGGCGGGTGTCCACCGCCCTAGCCCTGCCCGCCCCGGGGGGTTCCCTGCTGCCCGCCGGCGCAATGCAGCGGGCCGGGCCCTGAGGGACTCACCATGGCAGGCGCGGGGGAGCGGCGCCGCCCGGCACCGCAGGTACAGCCGGTAGANGGACCGCCGCTGACTCACCCGCCCCTCCCTCTGCGCCTGCGCCGAGCGGCCGTCGGGGTGCGCCGTGGCGTCGTCTCACCTCAGCCCTGCGCTGGCGGCGGGGCGGGATGGCGGTGGTCC
>VWZZ01005504.1:563101-603425 GCA_013399095.1 Psophia crepitans
CGGCCCTGACTGCCCTGCGGCTCGGCTGCGTCTGAAGTACGTGACAGGAGCGTCTCCTGCTCGGGAACTGCTAATTTACTGCTCGTAATTAAGAGGTAGTATATACATGTGTGTGACGCATGTATGCTCCATAGCACAGGTAAAAAAAAAATAATAATATTAACACGCATACGCTAAATGTCTTTGCCGGATTTTTTGTGTGAAAACGCGCTTCCCCGCCGTCAGGCCGCTTCCCGGCCCGGTGCTGACGGACCACAACCCAGTGAAACGCGGTTTGTTTCTGCAGCGGCGGCGGGCTGTGACCCCCTGCCCCCACCCGGCCCTGCCGCGGCACCTCTCGCTCTTCGCACCTACGGCCTGGCGCAGGACCCTGCGTGGAATTAGGCCCACGGGCATCAGTTTGCACACCTGAAGTGTTTGTTTTTTTTTAAAAAGCATTTTGGCAATTGTAAGTTTGTCCAGTGTAGTTTCGATAGTTACATGGCTGACGAACTGGCTTGCCTGCCTCCATTTGCACGCTGTGAGGAACGTGGGAGCTCACCAGAAGTTAGCTTGGCAGGGAATCTGGATAATTAGTGTACCTGATAATCCACAAAGCATTTGATCACTGAAGAGAATTATTACAGTGCCTGTCTTTAACATACCCAATTAAGATTTTGAACAAGGTTTGCTGGCACGTGACTTCTTTACCAGCCAGCTAACCATTAGCACTGCCAATACAAGTTTTCGTAGAAACCCGATGGAGGCAGATTAAAGTAAAATACTTGCATCAAATAATTAACACCCCTCTTCCCAACAGCCCAATCACAGCCATACCAGGTGGATCAGGAGCATTGCAACAGATGCTGTATCATTAAGTAACAGATGTACAGCAGTGGAGTTAAATACTAAATTCACGGAAAGTTGTAAAGTAGCAAAGGTGGAGTCAATTCAACAATTTTAGTTGGAGTGTAACATGCAGCTGACGTATGGTTTGCTGTTGCTTGTAGTTTTGGCAAGAACCTAACAAAACAAAAAGCAGTATGAGGTTAACAGAGTTCCCTTTCTTTTCCCTACATAAAGATATTTGAAAGAACGTAGGCAGAAATTCTTGAAATATTTGTAATTCCTGAAGAGTCTCTGCTATGCTGTAGAAGAGATGCAGCATTTTTCATTACATCTAAAAATATTTTTCTTTAGGTTTATCATCTCCTATCCAAAACCAAATGTAGTTACTAAACTATTTCAGATTCTTTTATCCAACTGAATAACTGAATTTGCCTTGTCGTTTTCTTGTAAATATGAAACAGAAAGGAAAAATAATTTAAGCTGGAATAGCACAGTCAGGTTAACAGATACTACCAGTGTGGCGGTCCACCAGGATTTACATGACTGAGGGCTCTGCATGAACTTTGCTATTGATAAAGACTGAAACCTGAGGAAGCACACAAACAACAAGCAAAAGAACATCAATAACAGCCTGTTCAACATGGGATAGCCAAGAGTGTGAATTGCCATGCCTCTTGGCCTGTAGCTGCAGCATCATAAGACAAAAATCTCAAATTCTTATTAGAAACATCACAACTATTAATCATCAATCACTAGCAATGAATGGAAACTCCCCTAAATGATAGGGAACCTTTACATATTTCAGCACATCCAAACTATATTAAACAACTTTTTGCCTATGGCAAAGGCTACTATATATGGCCATAGTGAATAGATGACATCTTGTTTCTCATTGAGCAGCAACATTTTCATTCATTATAGTTGGAATTGCATCCCAAGTTTTAATTGTGAATAATGGTTCTGCAATAGCTATTAAGCCCACATTTCATGAAATCAAAACAGTTTTAAAAAATAAAATCTCATTCAAGTTGCTAAACTCTGACCTGATTAAAAAAAAAAAACATTATTTATATATGCCATGATTGTACCACGGCTTCTGTGCCATCTGAGCTCTCTGGCTAGGGAACAGAGGTTGCTCATATATTTATTGCATGAAGATCTTGATATATGGCTCATAAGAGGGAGGCTGGCTACCCTATCAGGGTCATTTGCTCAGGCATCCTTTTGCAAAAGCTTTAGAACCTTTTTGTATAAAGCGTATTACCTTGTCAGTAAAAACTTCTAAGATTCAGTTGCTTTGTCACATTATAAAGATCTTCAGGAAGAACAGGGACCGTGTGGGTACAAGCTTTGAAGATTTAGAACCTGCTTTATGGAGAAGCTTGAAAAGTTTCTTGATCTAAGTAGAGGCAGGTGGCTGGACAGAAATGCAGACCTTTTTATAGAACTTTTTTCTGCATTCCTGTTTATCTAAGAGAAATTAGTAACTTTTTGATTACTTGAGCTACAACAGCACAGCAAAGCTGTGATAGGTAAAAGCTAGTGAAGTATTCCTTATATGAAAAATTATGTAATATAAAGCAGATTTGTATATTTTTGAATCTGAAATTCATTAAATG
Organism: Psophia crepitans; assembly: GCA_013399095.1. Classification (NCBI taxonomy): domain Eukaryota; kingdom Metazoa; phylum Chordata; class Aves; order Gruiformes; family Psophiidae; genus Psophia; species Psophia crepitans. The sequence goes on from VWZZ01005504.1 coordinate 565,549, forward strand.
TTTCAGGTTCATACAGTGGAAGAGACGTACGAAGTCCCCAGATAAGCAGCAAGAGCTGAGGTAATGACTTAATATAGTTTAAACTAGTCTTTGGAATTCCCATAACATTCTGCCTTCTGTGTCTTTTCACTCAGCATAGCAAGGTTTTTAAAAGGGAAAGACTGTTCTGATTTTGTACCTTTTATGATACTACATTTATATTGTTAACACCAAGCAAATACATACTGATTGTTGAAAGAAAATATGAATATGTGAAGTGGCCAGTGATCCCAGACAACCTTTAAGTTTTTCAGGTAAAATATTTAAATTATTAGAAAAAGAAAATATTTCATGGCAGGCAGGTGCATGAAGGGAATGATGCTTTTGAAACAAAACAGTGAGTCTACAGAAGCCTGCATAACACCACTCTGAGTCACATAGGTCTGTAAAGTTATTTCATGGTCACACGGTCAAAGATCAACATAAACCAGAAGTAAATATCTTCTGTTTCCAACACATGGATTAGTTTAGTTATTCACATGCAGTTCATTTACCCAAACATCAGCAGAGTCATCTTCAGATTCTTGCCTACCAGCCCTTTTGACCCAAGCAGCAGCCAGTGACCTGCTGCTGCTGCAGAGCAGCTTGCAGTCAGAATCATAGAATGGTTTGGGTTGCAAGGAACCTCAGAGATCATCCAGTTCCAACCTCCTTGTCATGGGCACGGACACCCTCCCTAGACGAGGCTGCCCAAAGCCCCATCCAACCTGGCCTTGAACGCTTCCAGGGAGGGGGCCTCCACAGCTTCTCTGGGCAACCTGTTCCAGTGCCTCACCACCCTCACAGGAAAGAATTTCTTCCTAATATCTAATCTAAATCTATGCTCCTTCAGTTTAAACCCATTCCCCCTCATCCTATCACTCCCTGCCCTTGTAAACAGCCCCTCTCCAGCTTTCCTGTAGGCCCCCTTTAGGTACTGGAAGGCCGGTATAAGGTCTCCCCAGAGCCGCCTTTTCTCTGGGCTGAACCACACCAACTCTCTCAGCCCATCTTCATAGGAGAGGTGCTCCAGCCCTCTGATTATCTTTGTGGCCCTCCTCTGGACTCACTCCAACAGGTCCATGCCCTTCTTACGTTGTCCTTTCACATCACAGGCTGGCAACCACATCCTTTCCTCAAGAACCCAGCTGATGCATGCCACATCTTCTGGAAGACTGAGGTGACATCACTGCAGAATGGGTTGAACTGGGAGTACAATAAAGCTGGGGCATAGGGCTCCAGAAGAGAGAAAGGGCTTTGCAAGAGCAGACACAGCAGGAGATAGTGCAAGTAAAGGAAAGAATATCAGGACAGGAGAAAGTCGAGAAATTTTGAGGGCTAGAGATTGACAGCAGACATGGAGGCAGAGATATAATTTGGCCCTTTATTAAGCACTCAGAAGGCCTCAGGACACCACACATCTCCACAGTTTGAAACCCTCTGTTGCTGCGTGCATTTGGTATGCACCAAAGAACTTGGCAGTCATGCAGCCCCCACACCAGTCAGGCCCCGTATCCCTGCCAGAGACTAGAGCTCATCAGGAGCGAGCCTAGAGCAGACCTTCCAGTTTGGTTTCATGGTAAATGAGAACAATCAGGGGATTTGCTTAAAGAAACCCTGTATGGCTCCGATTTAACGTGCCACTGCAGGCACTCCTTTTGGCTACCCACTTTTCCTAAAGGGAGGCATGCTTTTAAAGAATTTGCTCTCCCACTGGGGAATGGGGAGTCGCTTGCCTATCTCAGCAAAACCAACGGGAGTTACACTGGGACATATTCATACTGGGAAAGGCTCATACAACACATACACAGAAGTGTGCGCTTCATGATTATGCAGGAAAAAGATGAAAATAATACTGTTTCTGGATCAGTAATCCCACACCTGTAGAAAAGCCTTCAACCATTAAGCAGCAACATTCTAAGCAAAAAGGAATCAGGATTCTGCTAGTGTAATTACCCTGCTTTACGACTACAAATATTTGACAATAAACATTTTAATGTCTTCATTATGGGATGCTTTCACAGATCATAGGGTCTTTTAGCTTCCTAGGAATCACAACAAACATTTGAGCTTACAAGTGATTGCTTCTTTAAAGAATGCGTAACCATAGATCTCATTTTCTTTTGATCTCCTTTCTAATGCATTAGGCAAATAGATACTCGCAAAGCCAAAGTACAAGAAATCCCAAAGTACAAGAAATCATGAAGAGATGTTGCTCTCCTGGGAAAATTAAAGGGAGACAGACTCTCCTGTAGCCAATAGACACGAGGAGCGCATTACTCAAAACGTTTTGCTTCATAGTTGCAAGTCAGCCACTAGAGGTCAGCGGTTTGGAATTAAATTAGCACATAGAAGAATAATTCCATTTCATTACAAGTGACAAAATCGTCAAATAAAACTTCCAGCCTTTGAGTAAGGAAAACAAACTCTTAAGGTTAGCAGCACCTATCTTCATCCTAAAGCAGAAAGTTTAAAAATTCTTCACAATAGTACTAGGCACATAATATATTGAAACAACTACTCTTACTCTCTACAGTAACATGCAGACCTGCATGGGAACACAAACTGGAGGAAGCTTCCCACATCATCAAGCCTAGTCTCCTGCCACTCCACCTGTCATGCAATCTCTTGCAGCAGCTTAAAAGCAGCTTAATTCTTTTGTTTGTGAATAAGCTTGACTAGTACTTCTGAAGAGTATAAAGGCAAGATATTCTTGCACTGCATAGGTGCTTCTAATCTTTTTTAAAAACTATTTCCCTTACAAATGGATAGCACTCTACAAAGAGAGGAGCCTGGCACAGGGCAGGAAGCAGCTTTCGATCATGAAGAGTAAAGCGCATTAACATATCCAAACAGCAAAACCACCTCAAAATATTACATGCCTTATTTAGTAATTTATGTGCTGCTGTAAGTATACACACCATCAATCTGCAGCACATATACATTGATGCAACCAAATGCCTTGCTTACCTCTGCCCCAGAGTGATATTAAAAAAAATCAGAAAGAATATGTGAATAGAACCACTGGATGCTCAGGCACACACCAGCTGAAAATGCCAGTGGACACACAAGAATTCAGGAAATCAACTTCAGATTTCCATCTGCTATTACAAAGCTTTCTAATAATGGTTTTGATTTAAATTTTATTCACTGAAAGGATTCATGATGATTTTTGTTGTGCTTTAGTCAGAACCCAACTGAAGTTGCTAGAGCAGAAAGTATGTTGAAAGGGGCTGTAATAGGCAAACATCTGTCATCTCAAAACAATGGTCAGATTTTCTAGATTAAAAAAACTTAAGTAAAAAAATTAAAATTCTAAGTTACAAATACCATATTCTATAGGTGTCTTTGCAAACCTCCATCAGGACAAACCCCCATGCAGTTGTGCATATGATATCCTCCCCTAGACTGTAAATAAAAAAAATGTAGTAAAGCAACATGGAAAGAGAAAAGCTTTAAAAATAGCCAAGAAGCCCATGAGCAACATAGACCACAGTGTGTGTTTATTTCTCTACTTTTCTACTACAGGAGCTTCAAACAAACAAAAACATGTAATTCTACTGCAGCTGTTTTCCATGTTAAGTAAACCAAGAGCAGCCTGTCAGCTCTTTTACAGTGTGGCAGCCTCTGAACATGCTATTCCAACAGTATTTTAATAGAGACTGAATTAGAAATAATTTACAGCTAGAAAACTTAAGTACTATCCAGAGGCTACTGATGGCATAAAACCATGAATGGTGAATTGGGGTTTGTGAAAGCTACAGAGAACCCAGTAGGATTTCCAGACCTTTTTTAATTAGAGCTGCATTCTCATTTTTTTCCCCATTCTTCTTCCTTCTATTATATTTTTACCTTTGTGGAAACTATAGTTGAGTTGCTTTAACTCTTGAAGATGATCTAGCCCTGCACCTTTATAATTTCTGATTTTCAGCTTAATTTTCCTGTGAAATCTCAACCAGCTGATGCACCACCTTTCATCCAACATACCATTACCCTTCACATTGACAGAAGTGCATGAGTGAACATTCACAGGAACACACATAGCAAATTAAATCACCATGATCTTCACTGGTTCTCGAGGAAGCCAGGTTCCTTACCCCAGGCAGGGGTCTGGACTGCTGCAACACTCCACTCACCTGACAAGTGAGATATCATGGTCAGGCACACAGAAACCAGGATAAAGGGAGATTAACTCAAATTAACCATTGCTTTCTTTTAAGGGCAGTCTTTCATGGCTCCTCAGAATACAGTCTACACTACTGCTGCTACAAAACCACAGCTGAATGGTGGTAGCCAGCTATGGTAGAATAAAGTCCATCTGGTTGGCACTGGGACTGAACAGAAGTCAGCTATTTAACATGCCATCCCAAATGAGCCAAGCCTAGCACACAAGAGGGTAACATTATTAACACTAGTTTACAATTTTGCTTACTAGTTGCAAAACAAAATAGATTGATATAAATTCCAAGTAATTAAGCACTAGCTACCACTCGTTTTCAGTTCAGCAGCAGCACTTAATTTATGTAGTGGGATGTAATCACAAAGTAACCTCTATTAAGATTAAAGGGACAGGACTCTTGCCAAAACACAGGTCAGCTTTCTCTAACACCTGCACTGAAAATTTGGCAGTGAACTGAGCACATAGGTAAGTTTTTTTTTCACAGAACTGTGTTACCTTTGCCAGGTGTACAGCAGAACAGCTCCAATGACAGGGATCAGCTTTTTTGTTACTGTTTTGATACACACCTTAATCTTCCTTTTTCCTCTAAAAAAAACCCAAATAGAAAGCTGCAGTAGCTCACCATATCCTGCACTATTCTAAACACACACAAAACACACAAACCAAAATCACAACACCCAACACAGCTAGAACATTGAACACAAAGCTGTTGGTCAGTAGCTCAAACTCAGAGATTTGAACTTAAACAAGTGCTGTTTTGCAACACAACACTGGTAATATTTTAAATCCACAAAAAAAAAAACTATACAATTTGATTTTAAGAACATGAACAAAACCATAGCCATATCAATACAGAAAACAATTTAATTTGTTTCAAAATACATATTTGACACACAAAGCGCATACAGTGAAAAAGGGTCGCAATAAATTACAAATGGAGATACTTGCTCGTTCACTGAGAAAAGCCCTTGATACTTCCAATTTCATACCATCAAATTTATCATTCTTGCTGATTTAAGCACAGCACTAAACAAATATGGATCCCAGTGCTTTCTTTCACAGGTACTGGCATGGATAATTTACTGCAGTGATCCAATTTGAAAATCAGTAGGGACCAGTAAATCGCTGCATAAAAGAAAGAGCGAATGAGGTGCTTTTTCCTTAGTGTCAGCAGCCTGTGATTATTATGTTTATTAGATTTTCTTGAAAGGGCTTCACATTTTCTCAAATATGCAGGAGAACTATATTTCCCCTCTGAGCCCTTACATTAGCATTTTGTGCCTCAGTCCTTGAATACAAGTAAAAGATGAATTTTTCAATTCATTTTAGAAGTTTGTACCATCTGGATGGCACAGAACTAAGCAATGAAACTCCCTTACCTGCACAATATCCGCTATTATCACAGAGCTAGCTTCTGCAGAAAAGTTAGTAAGTAATGCTGACATTTTATGAAAAAGATATTTCTGAATCCACATTTAAGATTAAATTCAATTACGTTAGCCATACTGATAATGCATCTTTGAAATAAAGGATTGCTTAAGGTTCTAGCATTAAAAGGCTATTTAAAATAGCAAGGCCTGACTCTTGCTGTGATTTTAAGAAAGTTATAGCACAATAAAAGTTACAGTACAAAGGTACACTAATTCCAGTATATATAGTTTAACCACAAATACTTGCACTGTAGCAATTAAAAATTATAGACAATTACAACAGATCAGCATACCCTACTAACATCTGGCATATAAAGTGCTTGCAATCTTACTCTTGTATTTCCTCACCAGAAAGATGGTGATACCAGGGGCCATACCTAGCTCTGGTGGGATGTGGGAATCAATTTTTGACACCACTTTAAAAGAACATGCTGTTCTAGCTCAATTATCTCTGCTACCCTCAAATCTGGGCACCGTAAGGTACAGCACATTTTGAAACCGTTCATGCAGCAATTAGTATCATTTTGAGAACAGGATGAAGAAGTCAGTGTGGTGTAGACACAAATCACAGTTCCCCACGTATGCTTGTCCAACTCTTTCCTGCTCTGCCAGAGCTCTTGTATGACCTCAGACAAGTGCTTTGTCCTTCTGTGCTTCAGTTCCTGTCTGTAAAATGGGCAAGAAATGTACTTCCTTAATTAACAAGGGATCTGTACAGCAAGTGTTGCAATACAGGTGCCTAATGATAAAGAGGTCCAGCACAGACTGTACCAGCTACTTTGTTTGGACAGTACTACCACACAGGTCATTAGCAGCTCAAAAACTGTTGGAACAAATAGTGGCTCATTAATATATTTTTTTAAAATCCTTAAAATTTGTAACTTAAAATCCGTAACTTAAAATATTAACAGATATTGCTCCCCTTGAACCTCCATCAAAGAACTGATCAAAACATAAAACTGACAGATAAAGTGACAATAAAAGTATAACATTAAATAAAAGACAATAAAGGACAGAAGTATTAGTGAATTATGTTGTGAGAAACCCCAGCTGGCATTGGCTACTCCAACAGATTGACTGGGTCTTGATGCTTTATTTACCTACAGGTGAGAACAGACAAGTCTTAAGCTGGAGCATCACTTCTACAGCAAGCCTGAGCACAGCAAGGGGCAGCTCTACCCACAGAATCTATGCAACAGCACTAACTTACAAAAGCCAAGACAATATAAACGAGTGGTGTGATTTACAGCAGCGGAAACAGTTACCACATTAGGTAGGCTGGTCCTTTCAGTAGGACAAATACTATTCTGCTTCACATTTAGGCATTTTTATGGTCAATTGCAAAATCTCTCTACCACCAGAGATTGTTACAGCCTTTACATCACAGCTAGCTGTTGACAGCAGAGCAGCATGAACACGTTCTCTTCACCAGAACAATCTCAAGCTATCAGGACACAATCAGCATTTCATGTGTTTAATTTAATTGTTAGTATAAAAACAGAAAACAGTCACGAACTGTGGTAAGGAAGCAGGCACAAGGACAGAATGTTTTTGCCAGCATTGAGGAAACTTGGTGTTACCACTTTGGCCACCTAAAGGCTACAGTAAAAAAAAAATCCAAACCAACCCACATCACACACACAAAGTTGATGCAGAATGCAAGTCAGTTGCTCAACTTATTTTGCTTGAGTAATTCTTACCCCATTGTCCCATATTTTCTTGGCAGATCAGAGAGGTAATTTACAAGGCCACAAGTAAAATCCAGGCCTTATTTGTCAAGCAGCTCCTTGCAAAGCCAAGAATATACCACTAGCTAAATCAAATCCCATTTATGAAAAATCTTCTTCCTCTTGATTCATTAAGACTTAATAGAGAGAGTTAACAGGAAATTCTGTATCCACATATAAGCTCTGCTTCATGGCACTGTCCTTCCAACTCTCTACTTACTGAAATCTCATTCAGTTACTCCTTTTAATCTTCCTCATCCAGAGTTGGATCTCAGGACTTAGCATCCTTCAGTTACAGGGAAATACATCAGATCCAATTTAGACTCCTCTAATTAAATAACAGCATACAATTAAAGGAACTGTAGACTGCACTCATAACAGCAGCCTTAGACCACAAAAACTTGCTCAGAAGTAACATGTTATTTTGCTTACACTAATTACAGAAGTATTTATTTGCCTTCCACTCCCAGTATGGGGGACCAACTCAGATGACCAAATTGATTTTTAAATCACAGTGGTGGAAAGACCTGAACAGAGTCTGATGTCACACTCAAAAAATACACCACACAACATTAAAGATGGTCTAGAACACTGCTGAGAATTGAAATGGTGATAAGTAGGTCTAGACTTCTGCTCCGACTAGATACCACTGTTGCAGTGCTTATTCTTGGGTTTAAATTTTGAAGGAAAGGATCATACATTTATTTTTGCATTCTAGAAGGCAAAAATTCCCTATAAAATAACTTAGAAACACACAAGCCATTATGTCCCAGTTCAGAAGCAGCAGTGGGAATTTAAGAACATGCACATACACACAGGACAGCATTCTGCTCAACTTGCAGGTTCAAGCATCAGTATGTTCTGTTAGAAAGAAAATAAGCTTGAAGAACCTAGCAAACTACATTTAGCACTCCTTTTATTGCAGTAGAAATTTCAGTTTTTATAAAATCCTCAAATTACAGGATACACATATAGAGAATCTCATTGCAAGTCTTTAGCAGCTGTTAGAGCATTACTGCATGCAGTTGCTTCTGCAGTGTGCAAGTGTTCTGTAAATAGCTAATCATGTTCAGAGAGCAAGACAAGTAGTCAAAGAGTATCATATTAAATTACCAGTTGGTTCATCAGTACCAAGAGGTTGAGCAAAAAATCATATATGTTTATGAACACATGGCTCTAAAACTAATACAACTGGAAAGTCTGAATGATATCTACATCACAAACAAGGTAACTCAATGATTACAGGAAAATACTTTGCTTCAGGACTGTTTTCAGAAGTGTTTCACAAAGATTTCTCTGACCAAGGAAGAATAGTTAAGTACAGTGCTACAGAAGTTTACAAAAGGCCAATGAAATCAATTTAATTTTATGCAATTAGAATACTAACATTAGCTACGGAAGATTGAGGCAAATACTTTCCCTCAAATTTACAGAAAGAAGTTGTGTTCAGACAGATAATGTTCTCTTCCTACAGCCTACCTTTCAGCTGCTGGGTGAATGTGTAATCAGCACTCAATTTAATATTCACTTCTGTAGTCATGACACTGGCTTCAGATCAGTTCTCAGATGGACTCATGCCAAAAAATCGTACAGCCATTTGTTTCAGAAGCTGCTTAAACAGGTGCAGTCCTTTATGCAAATTTCCTATCACAATGAGAGTCTTAATCTGGAAGAACAATTTATACAGAGCTAGCTACAGATTAATCTTCTAAAAAGCCGACATGCTTGAATTACTGCAGTCTCACATTTGTGTGGACACAAGAACAAATCTGCAATGATTCTGCAAGAGTTACTTCATTTACATTGATTAGTTCACTTAAGAGATGGTTAGAAGTTTAAGCATTGCATCTTTGTCTGAAAAGCCTACAGGTCAGCAATTTGGCTTGGTAAAACATCTTGTTATGACAAGGTAACTGCCCAGGGTTTTCCGTGATCAGAGTCCCGATATTTCTTTCATAACATAATGTAAGACTACATCACAAGGTAGAAACTTGGAAGAGTTCTTTTTAAGCAGTATTAATAAAGAACAGCCTCTCCTTCAGAAAAGGCGTTAACTATGTCAACTTGATTGACTTTAACAAACATTATTAAAATCTAAGTGGGTCATATTTTTACATTGCATGTAGTAATTTAGACAAAATGGTTCTACAGAAACATATAATAAGCAGAAGAATACTGTCCAAAGTGTACTGCATAGGTATGTGTATCAACTGCTATCCACCAGAGCCATCCTACAGTAGCTATAGTTCCAACTAACATAAATCTACTGAGCACAGACTTCTTCAAGTTTTAATCAACCTCAAACAATCCTTGATTCCTAAAAAACACAGTTCTGTATGACAGGGCATGTTTTAGATAGGATGCAGCTACTATTTTTTTTCCCCCTCATTGATTAGCAATACAGCACAGTAATCTTAAGTTTCCATGACTTGCTTTTGATATGCTAAATTTCATATTATCTCCAAGAAAAGCATATACACATTTTTGTACACCCTGGAGTGAGATCAGTGTAGAACCAGGAATTTATAATCATCAGCAGAAGTGCCAGCTGCTCAAATGTTCACAAAACACAAGGGCCTGGAATTTGGCTATGCAACAGTTGGTGCCAATCTGCTTATAAAGGAAATGCTGCTGAGGCACAGTCTTCTTACAAAAACAGGGCATGAGGGCTTCATTATTAAGTGTTCAACAACAATCCTCAGCTCGGTGAAGAGTGTCCTGAAAAAAATCAGATGTAAAGAGTTTTAAAATCCTATAGCATTTATCAGAAACAAGTATCATCTAAATCTATCTTTTCCATTTAGTTTGCAACAGCATACACACATTCTAGTTAGCAAGTTCTTTAGATCAACTCAGTGTTGCAGTATCTTGCAAAAGCTTCAGAATTCTTGTCATTTAAACATTAACATTGCAATTACCTTTAGTCCAGCAACTTCCAGCTGAGGACAAAAACAGCAAAAAAAAAAAAATCCACCTTCAAGCAAAAAAACCCACGCTACTAAAAAAAGTAATCAGAAGTAGCATAAGGAGTTAGGAGGTAATTGTGTGTTTGTGCTGCTTCTTGCCAGAATGCAAGAACCCTGCACTCTAGAAGCAACTATTAGAAGAGATACATAAGAAAAAACCCACACCACCTGTTTCCCTTAGAACTACATAAATGCCAGCAGAACATCTTGGAGAAAAAAACCAAACACACACAAATGACCCCCATTTCTCCCCCTATCTCTCAGCTTCCTCTTGCTGAGCAGACATCATATGGTATGGAATATCCGTTTGGCCAATCTGGGTCTGCTGTCCTGGCTGTGTCCCCTCCCAGGATCTTGCCCACCCCCCGCCTACTGCTGAGGGGGTGGGAGAAGGGTTGGAGACACAGCCTTGATGTGTGCCGGCACTGCTCGGCAGCAGCCAAAACACTGGTGTGTTATCAGCACCTTGCTGCTACCGATGCACAGCACTGTGAGGGCTGCTACAGGGAAATTAACTCCAGCTCAGCCTGACCCAGTACATTGTTAAAAATAAATGTACTAAGATGGAATAATTGATTTCTTACAAAGTAGTAGGGAATAGGATGCAATTAAGTTCATGATTCTCAGACCTGGCTTTGCATACTATGGCAGCCAAAGCCACTTCCTTGGTACTTTAGCATGCCATTTTCTAATCGAGTAGTGATCAGACTGGAAAGTACATTCATGAAATCTTACACTATGCAATGCTGCTTGTAAGAGAAGTTCTGAGAAAGCACTGACATGAGCAAATCCTCATAGAAATATTTAAGGTTTCAAAGTTTAAAGCAATAGTATTGGCTTGACCAACTTTCAGACAAAAATCAATAAGGCTCTATTTTAATTATAATTAACCTGACTTATGAATTTAACTAAAGGAGGTAATTATGTTTAAGATCATCGACGGATTTTTTCTGTCAACATTACACAAGTTCATAAGTGCCTGTTCATGTATAAGCTTAGCCTCTAATCTAAAAATAAGGATATCTTTCTGGTAAATGGTTGCAAAACATTTAAGAGACTTTCTTCTCTCAAAGCATAGTTTTAATTATGCAAGTGTGTTCTGAGAGCTCCCATTCAAGGATAACACTACATTTCAGAAAAGTTCAGTTAGATGAAATAAATGTAACCTTGAACCAGCTGTTCCTCCTTAGCAACCAGTTGTATGGCACATTCTGTAGTTACCATTTGCAGATTTAGTATTACAAGTTATGCATTCATTTTAGAATGAAAAATTTCTGAATGGCAACACATTTTGCAGTTAAACATTAACTTCCAAAGTCCATTTAGTGCTTACCGACAGTACGGATTTCGCCGAGAGGAGTAGCGTAACGTAAGAAATCTGTAGTAAATGAATGGCTGAAGCAGACTCCCTTGCCCACTGAAAAAGAACACAGAAGTAGAGCTTAATACTGACTTAAACAATAAAATCTGGACTTCCTAATAAAAGCAAGCAAGCAAACTACTTGGGCTCAGGAAAAGCTAGATTGGGGTCACATTGGTTCAGATAACCTACATGTGACAAGAAAAAAGTCCCTAACCATACATGTATGAAAGCAGAAGCTTACATTATAGAATACAACTGCTCAATGAAGCATTTAAAATACTTCATTACAAGAACAGCACTTCTTTATATCTCACACTTCTGGTGTGAATCACTGAAATAATCGTGGACACCTGTTCAGCATTAAGAAAACACTGGCTGGTCACACATAGAAATTGGCTGACAAATAGTCCAGTTGCAGTGAGGCTTTTCAGCTCTAATCGTAGCACTTTGACTGTTTGGACCATATTTCTAGTATCTTTGCAGAACTAAGAACACACTGCCAACTAGAGATACTAATGCCCAGCTGATACCAGACTAGTCCAGTTCCACTGAAATTAGGTTTTGATACTTTAAAAAGCTGCTGTTTCACATGACTGTGCTGTAAAATACCAAAAAGGTAGCATACAAACCACGCATAACAAAGCGCAGAAATACCATGTGTTTAATTTTAATGACTGAAGCTTCTTTATGTAACATAATATTAAAAAGCTTGGTTCCAATAAGTAGAACACATTCAAATATGAGCAACATCTTTACCCAGAAGAAAAAAAAAAAAGTGAAAAGGAAAGTGAGCTACAGGAGGGAGGGAGGAAAATCCTGCCCCTGCACAGTATTTACAAACCAACTTCCAAGAAGATCAAGCCTTCCTTCCACTGCCTGTGAGACCACTCAGGACAAATGCTCTTACTGGGCTATGACTGGTATAGAGCAAAGGGTGTCATTCCCCCTCTAAATATTAAAAGGCAATGACCCAGACTTCAATGACTGGTCGTTATGCCTATATGACTTCAGTAGGATTCCAACAGGCATATGCTCAAGATCCCCAAAATGAATTCAGCAGGCTGCACAGCAGGCAAAACCAAATGGAATCAAAGAGACCAGGGTCACTGGTCAGAAGTAACGCAGGAGAGGACATAACCTACTCCCGCTTGCACGCTTTTAGCACAATGAAATTTCATGCCACTTACATTTCTATAATCTGATAGTCAAAAAAAATCAGACCTCACTTTCAGTGAAGCTGAAGATCTTAATATTCTATTACACTGACCAAAGTTAAACTTATTGAACAATACAGAAGAACAAGTTACACGCCTAGAAAACCCAAAACTTTGATTTGACCCAACAATGTCACCCACGCTATGAAAGGGAAGGGTTTTTTTTGTGCTCAGTTATATCAGAGTGAATGCTTTTTGATTTCATGATGCACCAACTTGAGAAGTCTAGGAATCAAATTTAACTAAGTTCCAGTCTTGGTCAGCCAGACCCATACAGGGGGAAACCTGTGGCCCACAGAGAACTCAACTACAAAAGTAATCTTTTATGTTACGTTTCCAACTTTCAAAATGTTTATGGTAATTCTTACCTGAAGAGCATAAAAACTGTAGCCGGCATCAGGAAAATTTCATTGCAAGCAATGAATTTTAGAATATTCTGTTGATTAGCATTCAGTTTCTCTAAAAGGTTTCTCAGAAAGGGCAGGCTATTTGAACTCCGTGCCTTTGAAGAAGAAAAGATTGCCAGGAAACATACAAATTACATTTACCTTCTCTAGCACAAAAGACAGCCAAATACTAACGATCATCATTTACAACTCATTTCAGCATTTGAAGACTAGATCCTTTAAAGGTATCAAGATTAGTATCCCAAAGAAAGCTACTAAAAGCCTAGAACTCCATAATTACATTGAGTTCAATTAAAAACATGAGGCTGCAATTCCCTCACCCACCCATTTTAGGTTCAACTGCATGGAGATGGCCACAAGCCTTATTCTGTTCACTAGGAGGAAGAACCTGTGGTAGCAAGACAGCCCAGTTAGGAACACCAAAGGCTGGTGTTGCATTAAGCTGCACGAGACAGTTCATCAAGCAGCAGGTCCAACTGGCAAGTATTCTGCTTGCTAGCCTCACCCCGCAGTTTGTTATTTCACTACTGAAATAGAACATTAAATTTCACAGGCTATGGTTTAACTTGAAAAGATATGTCTTAAGTTTCAACAGAACTGTTACACAGCATTTGCTTCCTTCAAAAAACAGCATTTGAAGAAAAATTAGTGAGAACTCCAATAGATCATTGAATCGTAACAGAAGTAGAAAAAACAGAACAAAAACCCCACAAACACACACACAAAAAGATTTCTCAGATTCTCTGTGCTGAGATTCTGTACCACAATTTCACTCTAACTCCTCTAGGGCAGCTAAAGGAAACCATAGCTGCAACTCAAACCTGCTTATACACCCAAAGACTACCACGCATGATATCATACTTACATCAAGAACCTTCTTTGTGTATGTGGCAGCATGAAGCAAAGAGAAAAGCAGAACTGGAAAAATACTCACTGAAGCAAGCCATAAGGAAAATAAGCAGCAGAAGTGTTTCATTTCTCCATGATGTTATGCTAACATACAAGTCACAGCTTGGTGGCTCTTTCAAGAGGTTGGCTGGCATGACCTATACTGGATTAAGACACATATGTCTAACAACTACATTTATAGCTCTTACCTTTGCTTCTTACACCTCTGTGCTATCCATTTTTATTAACTTCAAAATGTGTATGTATGCAAGAGTACAACATACACCATTACACATCGGTGCATTTCTAACAAAAGGCACTCTTTCTGCATCAAAGACACAAGTGATATTACTACTTAAAATCTATCAAATACATGTAGTCATAATACTCTTTTATAAAGGCATGCTACCAAATACACTTCTTTCCCAAAGAACATGCAGTTGCCAGCCATTCAGATTTTAGAGAGCAAGAATGTAGACATTCTTCTGCCAGAGGCATTTTAAGAGTAGGACATTAAGCACACATACAGAGTGGCACAAAGAAAAATCAATTCTTACATGTCACCTTTGACAAGCCACAGGAGTAAGTCTTTTTTGCAGACTTTATCTGTTTAATAGCTTATCTGAAAAAGCTACTACTGAATAATTGTCTCTTTACATGATATATGTCCTAGTTACAGTGAGGAGTCATATATAAACCCTGTACTGGTAATAAATCAAATTTACCAACTTCTCAAAGTATCACTTGAGGCTAGTCATAAAAGCCACTGAACTTAAGTCTCCAGAAAAGAAAACCCAAGTAGCCAGAGACTGCACTGCACTAGTTATAGAGGTGATTGATCCATATTCAGGTTAACTAACCTAAGCCCCTCCTATTTTACATAGAGTATATTCTACAAATAGCAAACATACTCTGTTTAAGCTTGTTTTTTGAATCATGGCACAGGTGATGAAAAGAATCAAGTTTAAGATATTTAAAAACATTACCAGGATGACACAAGTAAAGGATACTTGTAACAGGGTAGGAATTCACAAAGATAAGAGAGTACAACAGGTAGTGGCAGCTGTCCTCCAGCAAAGCCTGGGCCAGAAATGCTCTGCTAAGCTGAAAGTGTGGTAGCCTTTGGTGTAGTCGGAGAGCACTAGTAAGAGCGTTTGCCAGCAAGGCACGCTGATAAAAGCTTGCTGCTTCATGCAACCTGCAAATCATCAGAGGAGATGTTACCATATGAACCAAACCCCTACTCAGAAGTCTTCCACCCTTGAGAATTGCATCACAATTGCACAATACCTGAAGCATTTCTAGTATCGTACATAAGCACTAGTACCAAAATACAACTCAAAACCCGCTAACACTGACTTACCACAGGTGCCAAAAGTAAAACAACTCTATATATTACTCCATAACTACACATAAAAACATGTAATTGCCACTACTTGAGAGTTGTTCAACACATTTCCCAAACACATCTAAGAGTACTTTAAACCAATCTAAAAATCTGTAAACTGTTCTGACAAAAAGCATTCAAGCAAGCTGAGTAACAGAAATTTACCCTTACATGAAAAGCAACTCTGTGAGAAGGTGTGTAGTTACTTCGTAAGTTTTCAATGCTATTTTACAATATTGCAATACATACCCTAGAATAGGCAGGACAAATAAAGCTGAGCAGTAAACCGTAAACAAGCGGGAAATCCACATTGCTGTATCCAACTTGTTAGCCATCAGAAATTGCTACATTAGGAGAAAAGAAAAAACCCAACCCCCACAGAAGTTAGTATCTTAATGTTTGCATACAACGAACATTCTTTCCTTCTATATTAAATTGCAAGTCCTTCTACAACCTTGAATAGAATCAAATTATAGCCTGAAGCAAAGAGCATCCTTTTATTCTGTGTGATACTTGACCCACACAATGTTACTAACCAGATCAAAAATAGCTAGGCTTCCCCAGAATAAAAAGGCTCCTTTGCACATTACAACCAAATACAGCAGCAAGATCTTCTGCAGAGGGGTCAGATAGAGTTAGCATAACTGCAGCATTAGGAAAGTAGCATCGGTTTGACCTACATATCCTTGGCCTCAAAAAAAAAAAACCCCACAAAAAAAACCAAACCAAACACCTTTAACAGTAACCTAGCACCTCTCCTGTTGCTGAGCTCTCCTGAACCACAGTCCTTTTCGCTCCTGATGCAGTCCCGGAACCAGGGAGGTTCTAAGCAAACACAGCACACTTTTGGCTATTAGGTGCCTCAGAGAGGAGGCAAAACGCCACCTTCATTTCATCTGAAAGGGCAGAATCTTTTTTCCGAATTCAAGCCAGCTTCTGAAGACTGCTTTTCCTTTACGTTCCTAGACTCTTGTTATGAAAGAGCCTAAAAAATAACCTGCAAGTGCCTTCGTACCCCTACTTACTTGCACAACATAACCACGGACGCATAGTTGCTGCCGCACGGAATTAGTTTAAACCGAGGCTTTTTCAAGAAGAGCATCGCAGCAACAGCACGTTTTCAATCAGAAAGTGAAAGAGCCGCTTCCCCCGGCCGTTCCCGGGCTCCCGGCCGGCCACGCTGCGATCCCACAGCACCCTCCCAGCAGCACAAGGGGCCGGCCCAGGACCCTCAACCCCCGGAGCCGGGCAGGCGCTGCGGCCTGCTCCCCCCCGCCACGGCCGGGGGCTCCTTACCACAGCTCCGCCGCCGGCCCCGCCTTGCATGGGCCCGTTCTGCGTGGAGTCCGCCATGGCCGCACCTGCGGGGAGAGAAGCGCCTCAGCTGGAGCGGGAGCGACCGCGGCCTCCCGAGGTCGAGCTCTCGCCGCGGCCCTACCGCCCACAAGTCGCCGCAAGCGCCAGAAACGGCGAAGTACCACACACGGCTACCGCTCGCTCCCCGGATACAGCCGAACGTCACTTCCAGCACGCCGCTGGACCTGCCGGGCAATGTAGGCCCGGCGACGTGACGTTTCTGACCGCGCCCGGGCCTACGTCACAGGGCCTTAGTTGGGAGGTGGTGTGGATCCCCTCGGGTCCGGCCGCGGACTGGAGATTGGCCGCTTCCTCCGGTGCGGATATTCCTTCAGCACCCCGCTGCCCCCCGGGTGGCTCCGTAGGGGCTGTGCAGCGGGGCTGCTGTGGTGGGACGGTGACAGCAGCACTGCGGGGGTGTTTGCTCACCGGGGGCCCAGTGGGCTTTCCAGAGCCGTTCAGCTAGGCCCGTGTGTGGCAGCAACTGAGAGGCCACAGGTCCCAGGTAGAGCGCGTTCCACACAACACCCATGCAACGTACAAATTCCATCTCTTGCTGCCTCAGGCTGTGTCCCTGTCTCACAGTGTTACCGGTTCCTATGATGCAAACACATAAAAAGGAAAAAAAGCCTTTTCAAAGCTGCATGTGCCCAAACATGAATCTGTTGAGCAGCATTAAATTAAAATGCAGCAAAGTTTCGTAAATCTGTGGTCAGTCATCACTAAAACTTAAAGCTGCAGAGCTTTAATCGAGCACAGGTATACCGCCATTGCTGGCGGGAGGGCCGTGCAGGACAGCACAAAGCAGAAGCCTCCTGCTCACCCTGCAGTATGTGGCATATGCCATTTGCAAGGTCTTGGAAAGGGTTAATTCTTCCTTCATTAATCTGAACCCTGTCTTAATACTGATTTTTTTCTGATCTGTGCCAGATAGCTGGGTAAGCATGTTTCCGTTCTCAGCTAGAAGTCCGTAAATCTCGTATAACTCTTCTGAAGCGGTATCAGAGGAAACGAAAACAAAGTGCGGGTCTCAACACCGACGCCTCTGACTTTCAGCTCCTGCAGCCTCGCTGGTTTGTGCGCCTGGGTTTCTCTCGAGAGTGTGCAGCAGGTTCCCCCTTCTGGCAGCATGGGTTCCAGGACAGCAAGCCATCTGCTCCAGTTTCTAATTATTCCCAGATGCTTTCAATTACTTTTTAGCAGGAAAAAAAAGAAGACATATTTTTGTGACCAAGGATGTTGGAATCAACATTCGCAATCAGCCTCATTTCTGGCTTATGATGATTAAAATTGAAGATTGATTGGAAGAGACTCAGGAAGACATCAGGAGAATGTGTAATGAAGTATGCTGACGGGGAAGGAGCAAAAGAAGAGTCAGCTGACAGGGATTCTAATACCATAACAATTACAAGTAAACTAAGGCTTGAGGCCAATTAACACTTTTTAAATTGAAGATGCAGAACCTGATTTTCTGCTTCTTTTCTCAGCCACTTATCTCTTACTGAAGTGGCTGCGAAGGTGTCAGAAGGACTACCTGCTGTTTGGGGACCATTTTTCCACAGGTGGAGGAGACTCTACAGGGAAACAGCACTTGAGAATTAGGACTCTCAGTATCTCTGCTGAGCGTTCTCAAAAGTGTGATAAAAGGACTGGCAAACACTTAGCTAAACCAAAATTAAGGCTTTGAGTATTGCCCGGGTAAATTAAGATTAACTGTTAGCAGATTATTTTCTTTATTACAAAAGCAAACATTAATATAGCCAGGAAATTTCTTTAGATACAACTGAAATGTGGAAATACACTTTGAAGACCACCAAGTGTTCAACACTGCCAAAATGAAATGTCACAAGGGGAAAAAAACCTTTCTGGTCAGTCTTCAAGATTATGTATTTCTTAAATGAACTTAGGACAACAAATCCATGTTGTTATGAAAAATGTTTATTTCTTTCTTAGTGTTTGTAATTTGGGAAGGACTGAATACACACGCATGCAAAACATTCGTTTCCCGAGTCTGGTTTGCTGCCTGTCAGTCGTAACACTAATTTTTTTATTTTCTTTCAGCAAAAGTTTTCTTTCAGAGATTGACCTTAATTTTATTTAAACAGAATGTTTAAACAGAATGTGACATGTCTTGTATTCCCAAAAGTTAATGACTTTAAAAGTGCCATGCTTTGGAAAATGTAATAAGGAATGTCCTGCTTGGCCCTTTACAGCCAGTAAGTTCCCTCTGGGTTATATCAGTTTTTCTTTCCCTGACTTTCCCTTTTGTTCTGCGTCTGTTGTCACTTCTTGTTCAATACAGTCTCTCCTGCTGAGAATTTGGACCACGCCACTGTTCACTTTCACTTGAGAGAAGACATTAAATTATATCTTAAGAAATCAGGTTTCAGCTATTGGCTTCTCCCTTTCCCAATTCTCCCCTGCTATAATATTGCTGATTGAGCAGAGAGGAGGGGCAGAAATTGATTCCCGTGTTATTAATGATTTGGTTTCTGACAGTTGTAAGGGGATTCTTCCGGACCATCAAGTCACCAATTTGCTTTCATTGATGATTGATAGTTTAGATATTTAGAAGAGTATCATTGTAATTGCTCAGGACTTATCTACCTCATTAGCAATACAGTCCCGTTTCTCCTCCGTGGCAGTCCAACATGATCAGCATGGACATATCTGAAATTGGAACTAACACAGCTCTTTGTTGCCCCCCAGTGAATTTATAAGCCTATCAGAGAATTATTGGCAGTAATGATACCTGGGATTAGCTTTCTCTTAATCTAAAAAATCATGAATGCAAAAAGATACATTTTGACCTTTCAGGCCCAAAGGTATATACCTACTTCCACTAATTCACTTTGAAGTCTCAGGGCAAAAAAAAAAAACCCACACCTTGGTCTGTCTGTAAAATAATACACATATTTTAGAAATACATGAAAGAAAATATGCAATGCTTTGCATTTGTTTAGCTCCAGCTGAGACTCTCCAGACACAGTACAAGTTAACTAATGCTGACAACATCACTATGAGTTAGATGTTCAATGAAGACTTTGGGTCAAAAAGGTGGATAATTTACTTCTAGGCACATGAGCTGTAGCATAGCTGGGCTGGAAACAGAATCCACAGTTCCTGAGTCCCCATTGCCACTTTCCTTCATAGTCACTACATGTTTTCAGATGAAATAATTTGCAACATTCCGTATGCAATTTGAAGCCTGTCTGAATATCCAAAGAAGAGAGAGGCTTTTTTGGTGTTTCCAATTAATTACTGAGAACCTTATTACAGACACTGTGGAAATATTTAATAAACAATTATGACTAAGTAAACTTTGACAGACACAATAAAATATTTTATAGAACCAGTAATTTTGCATTACAGGTTGTTTTAAATTAGAACTTTTTTTTGTCTTTTAAATAAAATCACCATCCGAAGCATGCGATCTTTTGTGGTCTCCAGGGGCCTCAAGTCTCAATCATCTTAACAGAAGCTGATGTAACATTGCTTATGTGGTATTCACCACCTTGCAGCACGGAGCACTTGAGGTTCAGATAATGATTTATCTATTTTGCCCTTCTTGATTTGAAAGAAGGTACTGTTGCTAACATCTGTATACAGTTTGCATTTATTTCGAATAAAAGAGAGGACATTCCTCCAAGGTCGATAGGATTGCAGTTCCTCATGGCCAAACTAGCTCCATTATTTGTATCAGTAGTGTATAACGCAAAGCTAAAATAAGTTTTTATGCAAAGTTATAATGAACAATTTGGTTCTTGTTTGTGGTTATCTCAAGCTGGCTGTCCAAATCTCAAGAAACAATAAAGGACATTGGGTCAATGTCTGTTACATTTTTCAGAAAGAGAAACAGAAGTCTTCTGTCTCTCCATACCAGATTGCTTTGTGATTTTTGCTCGATGGTCTGTAGCAATATCAAACATGGTCTTCTTTCTTTTCCCTCACAGCTGGAGTTTCCATTTACTCACCCTTCCTGGAAGGATTACCCTTTTCATCACTGAGTGCCTGCCAAAGCAGTGGAAAAGAAAACCCACAACCTTTCTGAAGACATGCAAAATAGGAAGATACTCCTTCCAGTTGCTTTCTGTGTCAGTATTTTCATAAGTTTCAGCATTTTGGTATTTCCCTGTGTTGTTAAGGTAGGTGACTCAGAAGCTGCAAATGTAAGCTTAGCATGGTACAAAGAACAATGATTCATTTGTGTATATCGTTTTAAAGATTGGAGGTATGGCAGGATGGAGGCTTGGCCTGTGATTGAATCAGAGAGCAGCCGTACCAGTGTGTTTTATTTGCAATGCCCGTCCCGCTAAGGACGTGAAAAATATTGGAAGCTTAAGAATGAAATGACAGATGGGCCAGTGTTCTCTTACTAAATGCAAAGAAGATTAGGAAGATTTTAGAATTCTGCAGCAAGAGACCGTATCAGCAAATGGAGGAACATGGTGAATTATAGATGTGAACTTTCGACTACCTGTACTGCCTGATTAGAAATACTGCAGGAGGAAAGATTGATAAGCATCCTTTTGCAAGCTTGAAGAATTTATTGATCAATGCTGAACTCAGTACTGGGTTGTTGGTAAAAGGTTCCTTTTCTCCTACTAATCACAGGCTACAATGAGGGGAAAAAAAAGAGGACAAGGGACAAACCCCCAAATCTGTGAGGTTTCCCAAGGAGAACTTCAGTTCATGATGAATATTAGCTGTATGTATGCATAGAAGTGTGCAAAGAAATGTTCCCTTTCTGAAACACTGTCTGTTATATGAACTGAGTAAAAAACCCACAGTTTGGTGACAGCAGCACTTGAGTCGGTTCTAGCTAATAGCTAATAACGCTATAATCTCTGGTCCAGTCTTTTTCAGCAGAGATATTCATGAACAGGGTTGCATTTCTGCCACTCATTCAGGATAAGCAGATGTTTGCAGATGAATAACGAGGTTTGCAAGCTGTATAAGCTGAATGAAAATGAACCACCAAGAATTTTTCTGCTTCTATCTGAAGGTCACACACACCGAAGACTAGGTGTCTTCCCTCGACATAAGTGTACCAGTCAGACTGTGGGGAATCCCACCCCATTCACGTACAAAACTTTTCTCACAACTACAACAAATGTGGGGGCTACACGTTTTTTGTTCTCTGCAGCCCCAGAGCTGCCTCTGGGGTAATCCATAAGCATCTTCAGATGTTTGTTCATGTCTGTCAGTATCATCTGTGCTCTTAAGATCGTTACAGAAGTACTTAGGCAGAATAATTTTACAGGTGTATATAGAAATGCTTATTAAAATTAGCGGAGGCTTCAGAGATGAGCTTTTGATTTTGGACAGTTTTTACAAAGTCCAGTATGTCTTCCTTACCAGAGTAGGTTCTAGTGGTCTCATTTATTATACTACATAAATTTTTCTCGATCTCTTACCACATACTGCAGGTGCTGAATTTTCAAAAGTGCTTTGTGGTACAGATAAACTCTGAAATCAGTAGCTTTCTGGATTCTTTGTGAGATCCCATTCAGAAATTCAGTCACAGAAAACTGGATGGATGATTACATGATAGCGATATGTGGAAATATTTTTAACAGTTGGTATTTGATCTTAAGTTGCTTAAACACTGACTTAAGACTGACATGTCTTCTGTTGACATTTTATTGGTTTGGGGTTTTTTTGGGGGGGAGTATTTTTATTTGTTGGTGTTTATTCATTCACAGCATATCCAATCGCAAACGTAGGAGGCATATGCTCCCAGGGTTGCAGTTTATATAATTGGTCCCTCTATTTTTTATTTTATTCTATATAATTTAATTAGATTAATCTAGGTTTATAATCATTGCCAAAAAAAGTATATGCATATTTTATCCAACTGTTTTTTTGTGGCCACTGATAATCAATAAGAGCTTAAAACTTAGAAAAGATAAAGAATACATGGAAAGACAATCAGGTTAATTAGATTTGTCCTTCCAAACAGTCATAGGTAAAGTCCATCCATTTAAATCTGATCTAATCATGTGCTGAAGTGGCGTGAAATTGAATGAAATCAAGCCGTCCATATCCCAGAAAATGTTCTTACTGAGATATAAAAATCCTCAAGGATACCAATTAGTCAGATAGTCTACTGATAAGTCAAGGATAAGTTTCTCACTCAGTCATAATGCTTCCGATTTATATATTGACCATGGTGGCTGGTAATGGACACTTACTCTTTGAGGCTCATAACTTCTTATTGAATTCGGCCTTGTGTGTTGTGACTTTTGGAGAAAAGAGATATCTTATATTTCTTCTTTGGCAATCTTTGATTGCTTATATATAGGCACTAGTAATTATTAGGAAGGTAAAATACAGGGGGGATAGGGTTCAAGGGAGGTATCTGGTGTCATAAAAGTGATATTGTAAGCAATCTAGAGAGGGTCACAAGTAAAATGAAGAGTTAAACACAGCAAGATTATTGACATGGATGAGAGCTTCTGAAATATTATGGTCAGTTGTGTATCAGCCAGTGGCACGGGAAGAGATGCATAGGGAGTTCAGGGAACATCTGTAGAAAACTATCTATACTCACTCTTAGCTTCTTCACTGAGGTTTAGTGAGGCTTTGGTGATATGATTTTAGTGATAGGATTGTTCTCATTGGTATGAATTTTAATGAGTTGCACACTTCTGAAAATGTCCTTGATCTCATTTTCCTAATCAAATAATAGAACAGATTTTTTAAAAAATCTCATTGTCGTAGATAAGATTGTCTTACATTACGGCATCACAGTTTGTCCAGGACTACTATGAATAGTTCTTTGGTAAGATAAGGTATCTGGCACCTGTGTTTTTATCTTCATGGATGGCGTTAGGTAGAGAGCCTTTATTAAAAACCTTGATATATTAAAAAGTCTGGCAAGCTTGTCATGTGATTCCTTCAGAGTTCTTGTCTGCAGCAAGAAACAATGTGCAGGTGTAAAGTTTAGAATAATTCTGACAGGAGCAGGAAAAAAGTTCTGGAAGATCACCTGACATGACAAAATTCACATTGCAATAACTGCATAGGTAATTAATATCCCAGGAAAGATGCTTAAAGGAAAAAGAACCCAGACAGTGCTCAGTATCATTCCCTTGATATCCCACTGAGGAGGCAGAAGCTATGAGAAGATGTCCTCAACAGGTAAATTCTTGAAGAAGAAAGTAAGACAGACGTGAAGATGATGGGCGATGAAAAGTCATTCATGCTAAGGGTTTTAAGCAGCATTCCAGGATTAGGACTGGCAGGGTGGATAAAACGGAAAATGGAAAAAGAATATGAAAAGGGAAGGGTGTAATTTGCACACTAATTTTAGCACAAGTTGTCCTGTTTCGGCTGGGATCGAGTTAATTTTCTTTCTAGTAGCTGCTATGGTGTTGTGTTTTGAATTTAGTATGAGAATAATACTGGTACCACACTGACGTTTTTAGTTGTTGCTAGGTAGTTGTGGTGCTTACACTGAGTCAAGGACTTTTCAGCTCTCCATGCCCTGCCTGGTGTGCAAGGAGCTGGGAGGGCACAGCCAGGACGCTGACCCAGACTGGCCAAAGGGATATTCCATACCATATATAACATCATGCTCTATGTATAGCTGGGGAAGCTAGCCGGGAGGTGGAATCGCTGCTTGGAAACAGACTGGACATTGGGGTTTTTTTCCTTCCACATGTGGTGAACCATTGCATTTGTGCATCACTTTGGTTTGGGTTTTTTATTTAAGTAATGATCATAATCATCACCCTCTTCTTTTGTTATACCTATTAAACTGTCTCTAACTCTGCCCACAGGGTTTTTTCCATTCTTCTTCCCATCCCCTTGGGAAGGAGAGGGGTGAGCGAGTGGCTGCGTGGTGCTTAGTTACTGGCTGGTGTTAAACCATGACACAAGTAGAAAAATCAGAGAAATAGGGGTATTCAAATAGATAAAGGAACATCAGTCAGGATGAGGTTGAAGTGTAAGAAAGCTGTGGCAGGTAGTGTGCTTAGTGACAGGAATGTGCTTGAGAAATTGAAGATAAATAATACAAAATGAGAAAATAATTTACATGCAGGGTGTATTGCTCAGAGATAGTGGAATGTGTATCCTTGGAGATTTTCAAGGCTTAGCTAGAAAAAGCCACAGATGACTCAGTGTCGTTGGCTATGGTCCTACCTCAACGGGGAGGTTGGACAACCTGGCCCCGGGATCCCTTCCAATCAATATTTGTATGATTCTATGAAAAATGAGGGTCATGAGCAGCAAAAATGTAGAAACTGGAACCACCAGTGGTGGGTGTGACACCTACCATTGTCAGGATAACAAATACATGATGGAATAGCAGGCATGGTTGTTAAGGGGTACTAAAGGATAAGGCCTCTTAAGGAGTCATAGAAATGAAAGTCATGAGTAACAGTGAAGTTTAATAACAGAATAAATGTTCTCAGGAATTCCATCATTATGAAAAATGTTGATTTCTAAGATACAGATGAAAGAATACAGTTATATGTAACCATACATTGCAGCTATTCCGCTGTGTTGCAGCTCACAAACTTCCTCATCAACAAGCTGAGGTCCTACATCAGTCTTGGTTTTGGGAATAATACAAATATTTTAAGAGAATCATCTATTGACTGTAAACCTAGACTGACCAATTGTGAGTTGATATGTTTTAAAATAAACTGAAGAATAAACAAAAGACATTTATCTAAGCTTTTTACATTTTACAAGAATATCCATCAAAAAATTAGTAAATGGTTAGTGAGGTCATCTGTACAGATGAATTCAAGTAAAGAAGAAATAAGGAAATAAAAATTATAGATGCTATAGCAGGATGTCTCTAATTCCTCCCCCAGTCTCTTGAAATGGCCAGGAGTAAAACGCCGCAATTTTAGGTAGTGTAGTCTGCTGGAGAAGAAGACAGGAAGGTTGCTACTGATGTCACCACCCTCACATAGGTGAAAAACATAAATGAAAACATACTTGAGAAAAGATATTGGAAATAAACATATTGGAGGAGATTTCTTAATGTCACAAACAATTAGAAGATAGAAGAATTAAATTGTAAAACAGCTAAAAGTCAATATAAGTTTATGAAGGGTGTCAAGTGGAATTGTTTTTCTATAAAAAAAAGAAATGTAGTAAATTTCAGCTATCTCATCAGTTTAAAAAATGGCATGATGCTGCATGGCACTGCTAGTGGAAATGGAGAAGTAGGGTATGAGAGGAACCGCAGGTACATGAGGAACTGGCTCTGGCAAAGATGGCAAACATTAAAAGAGGAAGACTGATGGGTACTTACTAATGTAGTTCCTTAAATTACAAGAGTGCTCTTGTTCGTTATGCTCATAATTGCATAATGGCGTAGGTATTAGTATGGAGATAGAGTTATCTGCAATGTTACAAAGATAGGAGGCATCTCAAGATGAATAGATTGCTTTATCATGCAGAAAAAATTGGGTTGGCTTCAAGGGCTTTAGAAATAGAAACAAGATCAAATTCAGTAGTACCAAATGCAAAATCGTAACCGTGTGGTCTCAAGAAAACTGCTGGTGAAAAGAAGCATCATCTGGAATTGACCTAGGTGGAGCTGAAGGTACCAGATCACCAAAGCACAAATGTGAGCTGCCAAAATGACAGGCAATGTGATCTATAAATGTGATCCTCCAGGCAATAAGGAGAAATAGGGAAATGTTATTGCCATTGTACGTGGCACAGATGAAACCTCATCTAGAACACGACGTACTGTTCTGGCAACGTAAGTTCAAGAATAAGGAAAAGAAACAGAAGGATAGAGAGCTGTATTCAGGGAGTAGCTGACTTTATGAGAGGACAGTAGAAGAGAATTGCTCTGTATTAGTTAGGTAACAGCAGGAGGGGCATGCAATTAGTTAAGTTGAAGTTGATACAAAAATAAATGGGTATAAATTGCTATTCATGTATTTAAAGTAGAAACCAGAAGCAGCCTCCTAACCAAACAATCAGAGTCTGTAACAGCCTTCTGGTGAGTACAGTGAGATTAAAACATCTAAATACTTTTAAAAAGGAGTTTAGTAAATTTATACAGCTTGACAATTGAGGTAGTTCCTCCTATGATGCTCAGGAGAAGCTCTCTTTGAATCATCCTTAAAGGGTTTCAGTTAATTATATCCATTCATTGGGAGGCATGAGACAGCATCAAATGTGATTAGTTTTACTGTTTTGGTTCAAAGGACACTATGAACATATTCACAAAAGGAAGAAAATTTCAGTGGTTAGGGCGTCCTTTGAGATCTGCTGCTATTTTATTTTTACCTGAGAAAAAAAATGCTGATAGTGCTGATATTTAAAAAATCTAAATAGTGATTAATTTTTCAGCACAAAGATGTTTCTCCATCATGAATTTT
This sequence comes from Psophia crepitans, assembly GCA_013399095.1. Lineage (NCBI taxonomy): Eukaryota > Metazoa > Chordata > Aves > Gruiformes > Psophiidae > Psophia > Psophia crepitans. The sequence goes on from VWZZ01005504.1 coordinate 592,843, forward strand.
TATTCAAACAGATGGAAAATAAATACTTTTGTGAATTTTTTAAAATTATCTCAAAACACAAATGTACTCTGCCATTTCTGAGGGAAAAGAGTTTTGCAAGATGTCTGGAAAAAAGCATCTCTGAGGTTTTGTGACTAAAATGAGATGCCATGGTGAATCTTATAGTCAAGTGGAGCTTGAATCAAAAGTCTCTTAGCAGTGTCTAGAATACAAGTCACCAGCAGGAGAAAGGTCTGTCAGTGCTGTCTCCAAGCGTAAGGTAAAATCCTGGCTTTCATCTGAATTTCCAAACATCAGTCTCTCAGATTCCATTGAGTCTTTCCAAGGTCAAGTCCCATTCCCTGGCCTCCTTTTGGATGTATTTTGGGCACCATCCAAGCCAAGCAAGTCAGAACCTTGTTCATCAGCTGTAATCCCAAGATCAACCTTTCCTCAGTACCATGATGGATGCTTTGAACCTAAGGTACAGCTAAGCTATCAGCCTGAAAAATGGAGAGAGAGCAGGTCATGGAGCTTGCCCTCTTGAAATTCACAATGCAGATGTGGCACTTTTGGTCAGAACACCATTTATGCACCCACTTAACATGGTACCAACTTTCTGGAGTTGTCCATGGCCAAGACAAGGATGCTATGGAACTATATATTTCAAAACATAGTAACCATAATAGCTCTGACTGCCCAAATTAACTACAGTCCTGTGTGACACCCGCTCCCTCAAGAATATTTTCCAGTGCTGCTGCTTTTATGAAGACCTTGGCTTAAAAGAAGCAAATAAAAATGTTTTTTTCCGGAAGAAAAATTAATATTGATAACATTTGCTAATCTAATGACCTTACTATCCTAGAGTGGCAGTGTACAATTCTAACTACTACATATAATCAGGCTATTTTACAAGTTTTAAACCAGAAGTGCCTTAGGCATAAACCATAAAATTTAATTATCTTCACCTGTGAGCATCAGCTCATGCAATAAAATAAAATTGTGTCAATCAAATATTTATTTGTCTTGGATTTGCATAACATTTATCAGAGGACTTATTACTTAGCAATAAAACTGGAAAATAACCATTCAAAAGTCAAACATGGGTAAGTTAAAAAAAACATAGATAAGAACATGTAGGTCTGTCTTCTAACTGTAATTTCTTATTAACACCACATTTGTAAGTTAATTATCAAATTAATGCATTTCTATTCCTAAAGTATTTCTACTTCTAATTAGAATGTAATTTAAAATAGGCATTTGATACATGAAAAAAATATTTCACATAAGAAAAAATCCAGCTTTTTGTCCTCTTTACTTGGTCAAATGCACGTCCATTCTGCAGACACAAATGTCTTTTATATCCTCTTATCAGGATGATATCCTGTGTGCAAGTGCATGGCCCAGAGAAGAGACTAAACATGGCAAAACTGATAAAGATGAGAATGGAGAACAGAACAGCAGCTGAAGGGAAAGGCATGATAGTGGTCAGATATATTACGTTATGCAAAAAGAATGAGCTGTGGTTTCTCATCTCTTCTGAAGATGCCATATCTTGCTCTACAAGAGGTAGCAAGTTCAGAAGAGAGATCTGTTTTCATTATGTCCCTGTCAGTGCTGGAAAACCTCAAAATTGATTCTGTTGTGATAAGGACATCGCATCAGATGCAGTTCACATCTTCCTCTCGCTAAACCCCAGTGAATGAACAAACTGGGGAGCACAACCTCAATAACACAGCAGATCACTAGCAAACTTATTTCTGAACCATATTTTCAGACTCTTGAGTTATTAAGACTTCTTACCTAGTAAATGGGTGAAGAAACATGGATCAATTGCCTGTTTCTGCAGTTTTCTCGGGGTTTGATTTAATGGAGATTTAAAGCACTACGATCTGATAATTTGTATTCCGTGCATGCTGGAATAGTAACTTCCCACCCTGCCTTTCAAGTAAGCTGATTAATGGTAATCCAGATTTCTAGTTACCCAGAAACTGAATTGTGTCTACTTACTGTTCTTGAAAACTAAACGAGGCTCTACATTTGCACTTTTCCAGTGAACCCTACAGGTATGACCCCACTTACTTCAGCCAAGGCCTCAGCCTGCAAAAGCCCAGGAAGAAAATTAACCCAAGATTTGTTTTCACCTGAGCAAGTGCAGTGTTCGGCAAAGTCTCAGTAGCCTCATTTGAGGCCTTTAGAGGTGACGCTAACAAAAGCGGTAAAGCACAAAACGATGATCGCAAAACAGTAGTTCTAAGTTCTGTTCATCATTTATTGTATAATTATCTTATAAAATTTCCTTGGAGACCCTCGCACTAAGATCCTTCTTGTTTAAAGTATAAACCAATCTAACACTGGAAAAAAGGTCACTAGAAATGAATAGTGAATAATATTTGTGACAAGGGTAGTTAGGAGAAGTATATTGAAGGACTTTTTCAGTGGTGTTGGCATCCGAGTGTTTCTGGCATCTGCAGATGTAGAATTGCATGATATCTTGAAGGAATGGTATTTCTCAAAGAACAGCAAAGTTTACTAGGAACAGAAATAGTGCGGGGGGGATTTCTTCTTAAACTCTTAAGGGGACTTTCATGCTATTTATCTATTCTTTTGAAAATGGAACACTCATGCCATCTAATCACGACTTCCTCGGATTTTGAAAGACCAATAAAAGGGGCACATTGATACCCAGTGAATAGAAATACAGTATTGCATTTTGGATTTGATCTGTTCTGTGCGTTCTTTATATTCAACCCATAATATTCAAAGATTGTTTTCATGAACCTAACTTGTTCAGTCACTAGTCATCTGATTTCATTCTGCTCTGGAGATCAGTGTGAATAGTTTTTCTTTCCTATTTGAGTATTGAGTATCAAGCCATCTAGTTAGAGAAATACTTTAAACTGATGTCTACCATATGTGTTAGTTATACACAAGTAGAGATAGGGCTTCAATTTCTATCCGTTGCTAAAAGCTTTTGCGGTAGTGCTATCAGCGGAGATCAGTTTGAGTAAAGGCATTAGCATCTGGTATCTAAACAGAGCTTTGTTTTATGAAGAATAAACTTCCTAAGGCTAGTTAGGTGACTTGGGATTAATCTTTGGTTAGATTTCACCTCTAGAGTCTTACTGTGAAATCTTCTTTTAAAATCATAAGTGAAAATCAGTTTAGTGGTTTCATACTTGTTCCTTGTAGATATTTGTCTGAGTAACAAAATCACCACACGATTCAGTGTGTTTATCAGTCTAAAAGTAAAAGCAACTAGAAAGAACAAGTATTTTTCTCCATTAAATAGACTTTGAATTACATTTTTAACTACAGCAGGAGCCCGTGGATGAGGAAGCTAGATTTCACTTCTGTGCTACTGACTTACATCACTAGATGAGCACAAATGACAGCACGCTGTGCCATCATGTCATAACTGTTAGCCAGGCTGGTGAAGCACATCCTTACAAAATGCAATGGCAATTCAAAGACCTATCGGCAATGATCCTTTTCCTGCCTTTTTAGGGAAGTCATGTAGTCCTGGCCACTCTCTGCAATGCGTCCTGCATAGTCATCTAGCAGTCTCTAGACAAGGTTATTCTGAAGATATGATGTGCACATTGCACCATGGTAGAGAGTATAAATATGGACAATATAGATTCACATGATGATTCCACACCGTCATTTCCCATTGCACCAGAAATCTGGGGTAGTCAGGATGATGCTGGGGGCATTTAAACTGTTTAATAGAAAAGATTCAGAAAGTTAATTTGAGCCATCATGGTAGGTCATCCACACTGCCAGCTCCTAGTTTGCTCCCTGTTTCTGCTTTAGGTTGCTCCATTTAATTTCCTCCAAAGCGAATCTGTAAAGGAGCCAGAAAGCAGCATGGACACAAATCGTTTGGCCATTTGGCCTCGGTCATACTGCTCAGTCTCTTTTGTCAAGCAGTACAGGCCACCCAGCCTGTGAGTTTTCATCAAGACAGCTAATATACAGGCCCTTTCTGACTTACCCTGGGCAAACATTTAACGTCTGTTGCTAAAACTCAGAAGCCGTAGATATAATGCAAACTCCGTATTCTGGCCCTTTTTCTCCACATCCATGTCATTCACCAGGCTCAGAGTGGCTTTATTAACGGGAGATTTTAACTGGGGAAAACAACTCCATCAATCAGCTCTGTGCAGTTCCTGTTGCTTTTCAAAGAAATTTCCCAGAATAAGGGAACTTTCCTGCTCAAGATCCAAATTGCTTTTGGTATCTTAATAATTACTGTACTAATTAAAGATGGTTCTGCCACAAGATTTTTTTTTCTAAAAGCTGTAACCAAATGAAATCTTACTCATACTCTAACCTCTGATTCCATCATAATGCAACTAGTTTCTCCTGGATGTTTGACTGCATAGTAGGAAATAATTTGGTCCAAGGCTTTTACCTAATAACTTTTAAGATCCACTCAAAATTAGACAATCAGGATAAGAACTTACTTCTTCCTTCAGGTGTTTATAAAAGACTGTATGAGAAAATTACTGTCAACATAAGTAAATAAAATGGGCCAGGGTCTGTTCTCTGGGTTTATGAATAAAATATACAGTCCCTGTTTGTATACTCTGCCAGGGCTGCTTACTGGGGACAGTCCCAGGTACGTATTTTCCCCAAAAATAATGCCCATCTCTGGGAATGGGCCAAAACCCTGCCAGCATGGACTGTAAGAATAAAATAGCCATGGGAAAGTACAAGCCACTTAGAAATAAAAATTACTTAAAATGTTACTCAAAACCAAATAAAATCGCAAGCAATTACAGTGCTTAGTCTTTAATCCTTACCATCAGTCCGGCTATCACCATACACAAAGACCAGCCATATCCTGCCATCAAGCTGTCCACAAGCTCTTTTTGCCAGAGAAAAACAGACACATGAGCAGATATATTTCCCTGAGATGCCGCACAGTATGCAGCCACGTAATTGCATTACAGCGCTGGTCCTGACTGTAAGCAATGAACCTGGCAAGGCAGGGTTCTGGACTAACTGTCCTAATGGGCCATTTCAGTTGTTTGTTTTCAATAAAAAAACCTCCTGCATTATATACCAAGATTTAGGGTCCTTAGAGAAAGTTGTTAAGCTCGATGTATTTGTAGTCCGTACTCGCAGCAGCAGACTTAACATAATACAGAAAATTTTGAAAGAAAGGTAGGATATTTCAGTCTTATATTCCGAATATTTGCATACTTCCATTCAAAATGTCTGCCTGTAGTGTATTACTGAACATGGCTGAGACAAATGCTGTGTGTGGAGAAGGATGGAGAGGCCTGGATTTTAATACAAAATACACACGATTCGCTTTTCCATTTGTTGTTATTTCTAATGATTGAGTGTGTTTTTTTCCTGGGTGTTTAAGTGAATATTAGTCTGCAAATTGGGGTATGCAGAGTCTATTAAGTGCCATCTGTCTCTGCACAGAAGGGTGCTACAGAAGACCAGTGACTAGATTATCATCTTTTAACTGCTCCTAACGGAGCCCCTGAAAACAGCCTGAGATGAAATTAGGGGAAGCAACCTGCAGGTAAGAAACTGCAATACAATATGGTGGAGGTGTGAAGCAGCCATGCCCTGCTCTCGGCCACCAGACCCTGCTTCTTTGGGGAATAAGGTGGGAAGATACCTAGTTCGTAAGTGCCAGTAGTGGTTAGCTGGGAGGTACACACCGGCAAAGGGGATGTTCTGAAATGCTGGTCAACAGATTTCTGTGCCTGTGAAAAAAAAATGCAGTTATCTGTATACTTTAGGAACTTCAGCAGATTTTGTGGAGGGCAGCGTGTGTTCTGGGTCACATAGGTGGGAAGCTGCTGTAATGTTTCTCTCTCCCTTCCTATAAACCTTGGTGCTTATAGATCCGAAAAGGCTCTTGCGGATTGCTCTGCTGCCTAAGGGTACGTCTGCACATCTCAGTACAGTGCCATTAAAGACAGCTGTAAAAGAGATCATTCAAATTAGAAGCTGTAAAGCTCTCCAAGAAGACTAATTTAGCCAAAGCAATATGTGCTCATTTACAGCTTGCTCGGGTGTCTCCGTACAGTGTCGCTCTGTTCATCTGCATGACCCAGATTTCAACCAAAGGCAGCTTTTCTTGCAGGAGTCACTGAGTGCAGCTTGTAGCCTTGCAACAGCAAAAATGAGGGGCTTTCCTGCTTAAAATGAGGCTGTAGGAGCAGCATGAAGCATGGTCCTGGGAGACTGAACACTGTAGACGTAAGGGAGAGCCGGAATGGTGACACTCAATAAAGCCTTCATAGGGTAAAAGCAACCCGTAAGAGTGGACAGACACTCTCGTGCCTCCCGAGTAGGCTTAGCTAGTGAGTATTTAATATGATGATAGAACGCTTTTAATGTTGCGTTTTAAATGTTAAATTGAATAATGTTTTGTTTGTTCCAGACACTGCATCTTCACGTATTACTGGCTGACCTTCTCATCTGTTCCGATAGAACAAGAGTTTTTTAAAAAAGGCCTGGTACTCTTTGATCTTTCCCATTTCAGAAAACCTCGGTCAAGTGTCTTCTGGTGTATTTTGCTTCCTGCTGCTGTAGCACAGGGCAGATGTCTGCATCTTCCTGCCTTTCCCGGCAAAGACCCTGCAAACCGAGCGGCCCACCGTACAGATGAGAGGCGGGCAGGCGGTTTAGCAGCGAACGCTGCTGTGTGGGATAAACTGTCTACCTTTTTCAGCTGATTTCAGCTGAAAGCTTTTTCCTCCTCTGACGGCTGTTTTAGGTAGTCAGTGTGTTGCTTGTTACGCCACGCTGAAAAGCAAGCTATCACTGGTAAACAGCTAGGGGAGGGAGTAGAGGAGACATCAAAGATGGGCTTCTTTCCCCCAGATTATCTGCAGATTCTTCTAAGATGAAGCTGCCGATGTCAGCTCCCTGTGAGTGTTTTCCTTTTCAAAAGCAGCAGTAAATGAAAATGCTGTTCCTGACAACTGTGAGGGAAAGGGACTGCGTGAAATCATGCAGCCGGGTGAATGTGCTGCTGATCTGCCTCTCTGCATCACTGAGCTTTTTGGTAAGCGCTCAGCTCTTGTAAATAACCCTCAAATACAACCAGGCAGCCACGGCAGGAGGGGCTGGCTCTGCGGGGACCAAGGGCCTGATCCTCCACCAAGGGTGAGGTCACTGGTGGGTGCAGGGCAGGGCAGCCATCCGCACCCGTGGGCAAAGCCAGCCGTGCAAGCAGTGGCCCAGGCGGACTCGGTGCCAACAGCCTCTTGCACAGCCCCACGCCTGGGAGAAATGCACGGGCACTGCAGGGCCCTGGCGCTCCTCTGTGCCCAGCTTGTGGGTGTGCGAAAGCACGCACAGTGGGAAAGGGTCTGAGAGAAAACATGGTGGGGTTCTCCTGGCAGAGAGGAAGGAGGGAAGGAGGGAAGGAAGGAAGGAAGGGAGGGAGGAAGGAAGGAAGGGAGGGAGGAAGGAAGGAAGGGAGGGAGGAAGGAAGGAAGGGAGGGAGGAAGGAAGGAAGGGAGGGAGGAAGGAAGGAAGGGAGGGAGGAAGGAAGGAAGGGAGGGAGGAAGGAAGGAAGGGAGGGAGGAAGGAAGGAAGGGAGGGAGGAAGGAAGGAAGGGAGGGAGGAAGGAAGGAAGGGAGGGAGGAAGGAAGGAAGGGAGGGAGGAAGGAAGGAAGGGAGGGAGGAAGGAAGGAAGGGAGGGAGGAAGGAAGGAAGGGAGGGAGGAAGGAAGGAAGGGAGGGAGGAAGGAAGGAAGGGAGGGAGGAAGGAAGGAAGGGAGGGAGGAAGGAAGGAAGGGAGGGAGGAAGGAAGGAAGGGAGGGAGGAAGGAAGGAAGGGAGGGAGGAAGGAAGGAAGGGAGGGAGGAAGGAAGGAAGGAACTCTTTGTGTAGAATGTATTGCTTTCACAAGTACTCTCTACCACCCGTTGTAACTGTCTGTGTGGAGAACAGCCCATATAAAACAGTCAGCATCCTCACTATTTCCTGTGTATGAATGTGGCTGTAGCTGTAGATCAATGAAAAGGATGGGGTTTTTCCCCCAAAAAATGGAGGAGCGGCAGGGGAAGGAGCCGGCGGCGCGGCGTTCCGGCAGCCGGCCACCAGAGGGCGCTCTGCACCGCGCTGTTCGCCCGCGTAATTGATGGAGGCAGCAGCGAGGGATAATTAGTTTTATGTATATAATATTTGATCATGAAAATATTCTTTGCCTTATCCTAGTGTAGGGGACCTATAATATATGTTAAAATAGTTAATTTTTTATTATGTCCTCGAATTGTTTTACCCGTCCTACCCCCCAAATTATTGTAGCATCAACTGAAAATGTAGGCAATGTAAGCAATGTTAAATCTAATTTTTCTGTGCAAAACCTAATTAGCCATTTTAAAAAAGGTTAACGCCAGCGCCTCAGACGGTTTTTGTTTAATAATCCTATTACTGATGGCTCATCATGTATAAAATGGTGCGGGTAGGATGCAAAATTTCCACTTGTTTATAAGTGTATCTGGGAGAAATGTATAAAATAATCTACAGCACAGGAGGCAGGTCAGTGCGGAAGGGAAGGCGCTCGCCTAAAACGTAAGTAAGGCACCTTTCGCTCCGCTCTTATTGCCATTGTCTTTGCAGAATCGAAATATTATGTCTGGCTACAAATTTGTTTCCAAATATGCGCTACGTTTTCTCCCACATTTGTATTCTAGAGAAAAATCTTGCTTGATTTTTTTCCCCCTCCTGTCGCAGTGCGAGCTTTTTTTCCTTGGAGAATAGATGACTTGGAGGACCCTGGTTAGCTCCTGCTGCTTGGGGGGAGAAAGTATCCGTCCTGGAGAGCTCCCCAGGAGAAAAGGGATGCTTTCAGGTCGGCCGCTTCAGTGTCTCGCCAAAAAAAGCGGCAGAAGCGGGGGGATGAGATTTCCCTACCTGCCGGGAGCCCCTAGACTTTCCGTCCCTTCGACCTGTGCCGGGCTCAGCGGGTCCCCCGCAAAGGCTCACCCCAGCCTTTTCCCATCACGACCCCTAAACCCCGCGCTCCGCTGGGTGGAAGGAAACAGCTCTAAGTCATGTACCCGACCTTTTGCTATTTCTGCTGGCGTTAAATTATCCTCTAGTGCCCCGACACGTAATGGTGTAAGAGAAGAGCGTTTATAGAAGGAAAGGGGAAAACCGAAGATGGCCAGGAAAAGGTTTCGCAGGGATGCAGCCCTGGCGAGTGGCAAGCAAAACCCGCTGTACTCGGAGGAGGAAACGGGCTGCGGCTCAGCGCAGGGCGCTGCGGGCGCGGGGCCGATCCTGCTCCACGGACCTTGAGGTCGTTTCTCGAAAACGATTTCGAACCGCTTACCGATTATTTCAAAGATATTTAAAGTTCCAAGAGACAAAAGGGAGGAATCCTTTTTTTTTTAAGATTTTAAATATATATATATTTCGGGAGCGTTGGTGTGTTTTAGCTTTTGATCTCCGAGACGCACCTTGGGCTGGGTGCGGTGTCCTCGCCGCTTGCCGAGCCTCGGAGCACGGGAGGCTGGCGAATTTATTTTGCGGTAGCTTCTTTCGAAGCGTAATGAGGGGAACGCGAACCTTTCTTTAGCGGCAGCAATATTTAGGTGTGCGCACCGGCGACCACCCATCCCTCCCTTCAGCTCGCGATATATATACGAATGTATACGCGCGCACACGCACACACACATATATCGCACNTCCGGCGCGGCGGTGCCCGTCGGGGGGTTTGGCACGTCGCTCCCCGCTTCGGAGGATACCCCAACTTTGACACCAAAGGCAATCAAGCGAGCTGCTCGCCTTGTGCAGCGAGATCGCAGCTGACAATCTTTGTTTTAAACCCCTGCTGATGTTCTTGAGCCCAATACTCCCACAACAGACAAAAATATCTGCATTTTCACCCAAACGCGAGCAATTACTAAGGAAACGGGCCTCTCGCTCCTTGCATTTTCCTTCTGGTCCATTTGAAAACGGATCCATCAGCGGGTACCAGGCGTTTAAGGGAGAATTTCTTAAAGGGCATGTGGGACGGCAACAAAAGGCTGCCATTCACAGGAGAAGTCAAAGGCACTAAATGGGGACATCAAAAGGAATTCGGATCCAATCGAAAAATAAAAGAATCTGATTTCTTTTCTTATCTGAAACACGCAGATGAAAAGCCCCTAAAGCAAACAGCCAAAGAAAGCGATGTTTTTAAAACAGCAAGAAAGGGGGAGAAAGGGGGGGAAAAATAAAGAAACAATCTCATGAATGCGTTTCTTCGGACTTTAAATGAGATGAATGACAACATAATATCAACAGCTTCTACACGACAAACCCCATTAGACTAATGTCTTTCACTGCCTCGGTTTTACGCCTTAAACTGTTCCCGGACAGAGCAATGACTATTGCTAACAGCAGAGTAATCCGGAACGACCCTTTCCGTAGGTGAAGAGCCGCAGGGAGCGGCAGGCAGCGCTCCGCGGCTGCGGGCCGAGGTTGCGCCGCAGGNCGCACATAAACTCTTTTTCCTAGCCCTGCTGCTGAGGTAACCGCACCAGGCTGTGACCAGGGAGAAGCCAAGCCCGGGGGCCGGGGACCGAGGGCCGGTCGCCCCGGGCCGTGCGGCGGCGGCTCCGCCGGGGCGCGG